>CAUYQV010188179.1:0-29717 GCA_963574575.1 Galagoides demidoff
CTGGGTAGAGTGCCATGGCATCACAGCTCATAGCAACCTCCAATTCCTGGGCTCAAGCGAGTCTCCTGCCTCCGCCTCCCAAGTAGCTGGGACCACAGGCGCCCGCCACAACGCCCAGCCATTTTTTGGTTGCAGCCATCATTGTTGTTTGGCGGACCCGGGCTGGGGATTTGAACCCGTCACCTTAGGTGTACGTGGCTGGCGCCTTAGCCGATTGAGCCACAGGCGCTGAGCCAGCAGGTATTATTATTATTATAGTTTTGAGACAGGTTCAGATCCTGAAAAAGGTCTGTCCTAGCCTCTCTCCAAAGCAATAATAATAATAATAATAATATTATTATTATTATTATTATTATTAAATTTATTTTTTGAGACAGAGTCTCACTTTGTTGTCTGAGGATAGAGTGCTCACAGCAACCTCAAACTCTTGGGCTCAAACAATTATCTTCCCTCAGTCTCCTGAGTAGCAGGAATTATAGGCACCTGCCATAACACCAGGCTAGTTTTTCTGTTTTTAGTAGAGACAGGGTTTCTTGCTCAGGCTGGTCTCAAACTCCTTTGCTCAAGCAATCCACCCACCTTGGCCTCTCAGAGTGCTAGAATTGCAGGCATGAACTACCTTACCTTGCCCAAAGCAGGTATTAGATTGGGGCCCACTCCAGTCTGACTTCCTCTGAACTAATATCAGCAACAACCCTATTTCTGAAAATGGTCATATTCTGAGGCTCTGAGGACTTCCACGTATGAAAGTTCAGGTAGGGGTAAGGGACACAATTCATCCCATAACATGGAGAGACAAAAGGATAGAAAAGGCAACCCGTGGCTCAGCACCTATACTCAAGCAGCCACATGTACCTGAGCTGGCGGGTTCGAATCCAGCCCGGACCCGCCAAACAATGACAGCTGCAACCAAAAAATAGCCGGGCATTGTGGCAGGCGCCTGTAGTCCCAGCTACTTGGGAGGTGGAAGCAGGAGAATCATTTGAGCCCAGGAGTTGGAGGTTGCTGTGAGCTGTGATACCACAGCACCCTACCCAGGGTGACAGATTGAGGCTCTATCTCAAAAAAAAAAAAAAAAAGAAAAAAGAAAAAGGCAACCCATGGCCATGTTTCTATTAAGTATATTTGCCAAAAAGAAATGAATGTGAGCCTGATTCATTGCAGAAGTGACAGCTAATTAGTTGCATGAATGTATTATTTGGTTTTCATTTTTCTAGTATACAAAAGAGATATATTTAAATTCTTATTAACATTTCTTTGGTTGCAGCCATCATTGTTGTTTGGCGGGCCTGGGCTGGGGATTCGAACCCGCCACCTTAGGTGTACGTGGCTGGCGCCTTAGCCAATTGAGCCACAGGCTCCGAGCCCTTATTAAAATTTCTAATAAAGTGTTTTCTACTATCTCTTTATTCATGTTTCTGTAAATATTTGTAAAATGGTTCTGAATACCTAATTTTTTTTTTTTTGAGACAGAGCCTCAAGCTATCCCCCTGGGTAGAGTGCTGTGGCATCACAGCTCATAGCAACCCCCAACTCCTGGGCTCAAGTGAGTCTTCTGTCCAGCCTCCCAAGTAGCTGGGACCACAGGCACCTTCCACAATGCCCGGCTATTTTTTGGTTGCAGCCATCATTGTTGTTTGGTGGGCCCAGGCTGGATTCAAACCTGCCACCTTAGGTGTATGTGGCTGGCGCCTTAGCCGCTTGAGCCACAGGCGCTGAGCCCCTAATTTTAAAAATGAGTCTGCTGGACTCAAGTGGTGAATAATGATTATAATTTTTCCTGGTATACTAAGAGTTAAGGTTGAATTAAAAGTTGTAAAACTTGTCTTCCTTACACCCAGATTACCAATACCTAAAAATCCTGGGCTGAGAACACAAATAGTACTGGATTCATCTTTGACCAAGTTAGTGGCATGCATCAAAATGTCTCCACTGCCCTGCCCAGCACCTACTCCTCTCTTGGGCAGCATGTGAGTGGGCCCTGGGTGGGTAAATTCCTCAACCTGGCTGTTTTATTCTGTCCATGAAGGCTGTGATGCCAGCTGTAGTATCAGAGGCCCACTTGTCTGTCTTGATTTGGATTACTTTCTGGGTCTCAATTTTCCCATCTGTAAAATGGGGGTAGTGGCACCCACCTGCCTTCCTCAAAGTGTTTTGCTAACAGATGAGATGAGAGTTGACCCAAGAGCTCTGTATGTGGAAGACAGAGCTGCAGTTTATGCTTAAGTTACACATAAGACAAAAATCAGGTAAGCTCAATATTATCCTTGAAAATATCTTAAACTTTCTAAACAGTGCAGATTTCATTTTGTTTGAAAGGTCAGCCCTTTCCACTGTCACAGAACCCCTGAGCTAGTCTCAGGAAGGTACCAAAGAAGGGCTCCAGGCAAAGGTGTGAGTGTTCCAGTAACTTTTTTTTTCTTTTGAGTTTCACTTATTAACCCTTGGTAGAGTGCTGTGGTGTCAGAGCTCACAGCAACCTCCAACTCCTTGGGTTTAGGCTATTCTCTTGCCTCAGCCTACCTAATAGCTGGGACCTACAGGTGCCTGCTACAACGCCTGGTTATTTTTTTGTTGCAGTTTGACTGGGGCTGGGTTTGAACCCACCACCCTTGGTATATGGGCCTGGCACCTTACCCACTGAGCCACAGACACTGCCCATATTCCAGTAACTTTATGAGAACCAGCAAGTCCTTATTGGGGGTTGATGAGGTGTCAGGGACATATGAAGACTTTGGCCCTGCCTTGATACCTGCAGTGTTGACCCTGTTCTTGACATTGCAATACCTTGTGAGATAGAGACTAATGCCAGCCCCATACGGGTTCAATGTGCAAATGAGGTCACTCCACTGGAAATGTCCTGGGTTTGTGTTATTGTGGTTGTTCTGAGGTTTCATTGAAAGATTTGAGGGACCTGTGAAAGTAGATTCCAGAGTGTGACCCAGAGACAGATGGGCAAGGAAGAGAAGCCTTGTGGAAAAAACAGTGGGGAGAATGCATGGGACTGTCCCAGAGAGGAGGGTACTATGTCTGGGTGGCCATAGACTAGGTGGCTGATAAACAACAGACAGTCCCTTTTATGAAGGCACTAATCCCATTCATGAGGAGTCCACTGTCATGACCTAATCACCTCCCAAATGTCTCACCTCCTAAACACTATGACCTTGAGGGGTAGGATTTTAACATATGAACTGGAAGGAGACAAAAACATTTTGTCCACTGCAATTAATCTTTCATTAGGACTTGGTTACAACCTATAGGGGCTTCCTCCCCAAGAGTCCTTGAGGCTTAACAAGTGAGATTGGGTGGGCTTGTTTTTAATCTTCCACTGCTCCCAGAGCTCCTCATGGCAGAGCCTAGGTCTGCCCCATGTTGGCCCTTCCAGGACCCACCAAGGCCTGATCCAGGGTCCCCTCCTCCTCTACATTGTGGGGGCTCTAGAATGAAATATTGCCTCCATAATATCTGGCCTCCCCTGGCAATTTCAGTGACTGGGAGGGTAGAGCAGGAGGAGGAGAGGGCTTGGCAGGACTGGAGTATGGAACAAGGTGCAAAGATTGGGCCTGGAGGCCCTTTAGGGTGATGGCACCCATATACATTGCCACACTGCCACAACCATGACTTTGGTGCATACACATATATCCCCTGTCCTCTCCGTTCAAGTTATAAACATCCACTGTCTCCCAACAAGTGTGACATCCTGGAGGTGTCTCTATCTCAGCATGACCAAGGTCATAAAGTTCTCTCTACAAACTATTCTCTGGGGTTTCCTGTCTTTCGTAGTGCCACTCGACTGCCATCCGTAACTGGGCCATGACCTCTGACCTCACTCTCTCTCCTCCAGCCCATCTCCACACTTGCCCTATCTCTTCCATCCGCCTTCTCTCAGGTATTTGTCAGATTTGTCTTGTTACCACTGCATACACCTAACATACCCTCCTCCCCACCAGGGCCACGGCAGCATCCCCCACCCTGCCTCCTTGTAGAAACCCCGGCAGAAGCCAGCACTGCACACACTGTCTCTCTCCACATGCACAGCTATTCAAGAGGGAGGAGTTACTACCTCAAGCTCATGCAGATAAGGAAACTGAGAGGTTAGATGATGCCCAAGGATGCACAGCTGCTGAGTAAAGGCCTCAGCACCCAGGCCCAGGTTCCTTCTGCTCCTGTTACCCTCACTGCCGGCAAGAACCACCATGGTGAGAAGTTAGGGATTGGGGTAGGGAAATGGGCTTATGCAGAGTCAGGGGGCCTCATGGGCTTGTGCTCTTGAATTATCACATCATCTGCAAAGGTCTGATGGATTTTGAATTTACATGCCTCTTTTTTTCTTTTATCCTATTGATGCTTATACCAATCTGAGGCCCCAGAGTGATTGAAACCTCTCAGTGGCAGCTATTCCCTGGCTGATCTCTTGCCCAAGCCACAGTTATTTCTATTTTTCCTCTGTTGCAATGATGGTTATGAAACAAAAAATAGTTGTAGCGGGTAGGCACATCGAAAACCTCAAAATAAATTTGTAGAGGATGAGCCAAGTTGTTATCAGCCCTGGGGAGGCTGCAGCCTTTGCAACAAGTGGCCCTGGGGCCCAGAAAGTGGGTCACAGCCAGGGAGCCTGCCAGACCCCTTCTAGGAGGTGCTGTCCTGGCCCAGGAGGTCAGCGGACTGCAGTGCAGCTCTGCTCTGCATCCCCACAGTTAGATTCAGGTCCTGACCCTTGCATTGCTGTCTCTGATTAGTTGCTTAGCTTCTCTGAGCCCCTGCTTCCTTATCTGTAAACAAGAAGATAATATGTAGGTCCTTCAGAGAGGGTGACTAAAAATGTACTTGCATGTTGCTAATATAAGAGTCAGAAATTGACATAAAAGTAACAACTTCAAGTCAACAATTCAGTATCATTTAGTACATTTACAATGTTGCACAGCTATCACTTCTATCTGGTTTTGAACAATTCCATCACCACAAAAGGGGACCCAGCACCCATTCTGCAGTTGCTCCCCACTTTTGCTCCTCCCAGTAAGGAGTAGTCTTTGTCATAGCTCTAGGTCAGTGGTTCTCAACCTTCCTAATGCCGTGGCCCTTTAATATAGTTCCTGAGGGTCGTGACCGGTTGAGAACCACTGCTCTAGGTCCTTTTCACTGAGTCCCTCTGACTTGACACTTGCCAATGACCTTGGGAGCTTTGTTCAAATTCTCAAGGTTTTTGCTATTTTGAGCTTCTGGCTCCACAGCACCTGAATATCTATTTAATTCAAACAAAACTTTATCAACTCTGCCAGGTGCAGGGAACTCCCGGAGAAACTTAAAATTCACAACATGCTCTATCCTGTAAGAGTCTGAGATGACTGGCTGTAATAGAAGATTTTAGATTTTATTTTCTGTGTCTTGTTCTGATTTGATCAGGAAACCTTTTTATCTGAGGGCACCCATACCCCTTTCTAGAGGGGAGAGTTTGGGAATTGCTGGGCTAGTGGAAACAGTAATCATGCACCTGGGAAGGCAAGCCCTCTGGGTACGTGATTTCATTTAATCTTCATTATGTACCACTCCTTAGCAATTAGAAAAATCTCAGCTGAGAGAAATGACATTTTAAAAGATTTTTTAATGGGGGTATAATTTACATGTGATCAAATTTATGCTCTTGAATGTATAGCTTTATGGGTTTTGACAAAGTCATACAGCCATGTTACACCACCTCCACCATATTGAAGGTGTACAACAGTGTCACCATCCCTAATATTTTCCTATCCCCCTTCATAATCGATCTCTCCCCAATCTCAGCTTCTGAAAGCACCTGACCTTACAATTTGGCCTTTCCAGAACATCACCTAAATGAACTTGCTTTCATTTATTGAGCATAATACATATGAGGTTTGGCTCATTGGCTATGTTGTTGCATGTATTGATAGTTTGTTTTCTTTCATGTGACCATTGCAGCATTTGGGAGTTGTTTCAGTTTGGGGTAATTATGAACAAAACCATTAAAACATTCACATACAGTTTTTGTGAGAATGGTAAGTTTGATTTCTTTTTCTTCTCCCCTCCCCTCTTCTTTCTTTTCTTTTCTTTCTTTCTTTTGACAGTCTCACTCTGTCACCCTGGGTAAAGTGCCATGGCATTATCAAGGCTCACAGCAAACTCAAAGTCTTGAACTCAAGCAATCCTCCTGCCTCAGTGTTCTGAGTAGCTGGGACTATAGGCACCTGCCACAATACCTGGCTTATGTTTCTATTTTTAGTAGAGACAGTCTGGCTCTTGCTCAGGTTGGTCTTGAACTCCTGAGCTCAAGCAGTCCATCCACCTGGGCCTCCTAGAGTGCTAGGATTACAGGCGTGAGCCACCACACCTAGCCCAGGTTTGATTTCTTTTAGCTAAATATCTAGGTGCAGATTTGCTAGGTGTGGATCTGGTAGGTGTGTATTTATAAGAAACTTTCAAACTGTTTTTCAAAGGGTCTGTGTCATTTTGTATTTCTACCAGTGATGTAGGAGAGCTGGAGTCCCTGGTGCCCTCAACAGCGTTTGTTATCGGCAAATAACAAATTTTATTTTAACCATTCTATAGATATATAATAGGAAATAACACTTAAAAACAGCTTATTATCTAATTTTTGATCTGTCCTTTTACGGACTGAACCCTAAACCCCAACACTTCAGAATATGCCCTTATTTAGAGACAGAAGTAAAGAAATTAAAATAAAATCACTGGAGTAGGCCCTAATCCAATATGATTCAAGTACTTATAAAAAGAGGAAATTTGGACACAGACAGACACACACGCACAGATGAAAGTTGATGTGAAGAGTCAGGGAGATGACAGCCATCTATCAGTCAAGAAGACCAGACAGAGCCTTCCCTTGCAGCCTCTAAAGGAGCCTACCCTGCCCAGAACTTGATTTCAAACTTTTGGCCCCCTGAACTGTGAGAGAGTAAATTGATGTTGTTTAAGACACCCAGTCTACAGCACTTTGGTATAGCAACCCTAGCAAACTAAAACACAAACAACAACAACAAAAATAGGTGATGTATCAGTAAATTTTAAATCTTGTTAATAAAATGGCATAATCTCCATGCATGCTGCTGCCCTGGCCATCCCAGGTCTGTCTGCAGAGGAAACCTCTGTCCAGGAAGTGGAGCAAATGGGAATTAGGAAAATGGAGGCCATGGAGAGAGACCACTGTTTTGAGGAGATTAGCTAGGAAGGTGATAGCTGGAGGGGGTGGCAGGTCTCAGTTTGGCTTTTGTTTTTATAGTGGGAGAGGTCTGATCTTGTTTAAAGCTAAGGAGAAAGATCCAATGGAGAGATTAGATGTATGAGAAAGAAGAAAAATTGATTAGGAGAGGTTTCTAAGGTGAGATCAGTAGCACAGGGAGATGGTGCCTGTGGCCTTCATATGACATATATAGTTACAACTACATATACAGTAGAACCTCTGTAAATTGACCACCCAAGGGACTATAACAAACCAGTCAATATATGGAGGTGGTTAACATAAGGAACTAGATTACTGTACTGACACAGACATGTGGTACATGTCCAATCTATGAAAATGAGGTCAACTTAAGGAGGTGGTCAGTGTAGGGAGGAGGTGGTCAACTATGGAAGTGCTACTGTATATGTGTATGTGTGTATACAACATGTACATGTTATACCTGTATACAGATACGTCTATGCATGTATACATACATATACACATTGTATGTACATACTACATACATACATATAGTATATGATATATACATACATATTATATACTATGCAATTGTTAGTTGTCTCCTCTGCTAGAACATAAGCACAGGAAGGCAGGGGCCTTGCCTGCTTCCTTCACTCCCACACTTCTGGGGACTGACAGCTGAGGGGGATGAATGAAGAGAAGGCAGTTCCAGGAGTCTATTAGAAGGGGTCACTAAAAATATTACCAATTCAAAGAGTTCTGGGGATGGGCGGTAGTGATAGTCGCACGATGTGAATGCACTTAATACCACTTAATGCCAGTGAACCATTTTCACTGCTCAAGTGAACATGGTTAAGATGATACATTTTATATTATATTTTACCACAATTTAAAAAATCATTGATGCCAAAAACACTGCAGGCTTACATTAGGCATCTTCCTAAGCGCTTCATTCGTGTCATCTCATTTGAGTCTGGACAAACTACCTGCAACGGAGTGTCACTATGTGATGGATTTTGAAACAACCTCAGAGAAGTTAAGTCACTCCCCCAAGGCCATCCAGCGAGTCCTAAGCCCCAGCTGGTGAGTATCACAAGCCTCTCCCAATGAGTCGAGGATGGTGAACAGGCGACAGAGGAGCTCCATAAAGGCTGCTTAACAGGATCTCTGCCAAGTCGCTCCCCAAGCTGGGTCAGCAGGGAAGGCACGCGCCCCGCAAGCCCCAGACGCGCGCCCCCAAACCACCGCTTGCCGGGTTTGCCCGGGCGGAGTCAATGCCGCGGATTGGCTGCCGTAAAGGGGGAGTGGCTCCCGGCGGCCGGTGGGCGGGGTCGCTCCTGGCCATAAATACTGGGCCACATGGCACCGGCTGCCGAGGGCCGTGCGCTGGGGGCAGGGCGCAGGCGCGTTGAGGGCGGGCGCCCCTCGGCCTCCGTGGCCCCTCTGGTGGCCGCGACTTCTCGCGAGAAGAGGAGTGGGAGGCGTGGCCCGGTGCCGGGGGCGGGGCCAGCGAGCCCGGCGGGGCGGTGTTGGGAGGGTCAGCTGGTAGCTGGGCGGCGGCGGGCGCGAGGCGCGGGGCGCGGACCGGCGGAGGTGAGGGGTGCGGGGGCGCCGGGCGCAGGGCTCAGGCGCAGCCTCATTCCCTGCGCGCGCTCGGCTCCCGGGGCCGGGCCGGGCCGGGCGAGGTCCCGCGGATAGTTGGGTGGGGGTCCCGGGCAGAGGGGCGCGTGCGCTCACCCTCGCTGGGCATGGGCGGGTTAGGTGCCGGCCCGCTGTGTGACCTTGGCTCACGCGCACCCTCTCTGGGCCCCTTCTCTGGATGCCGGGGTTCCCTGGAGGGGTCCATAGGGGGGTCCGGGGACAGGATCATGGGCCGGGCGCGCCCCTGCTTCCTCCTTGTCTCCCGGAGCCGGGTTCCCAGAGGTGGAGACCAAGACCCTCGTCGCCCGGGAGCCAGTGGCCGCGCTCTGCGCTCTGTCAGTGCTGCTCTCCGGCTGCCCGGGAGTCAGGAGGAGTCAGTGATTGCCTGAGACGGCAGGGGTGCTGCAGCGCTGCGTCGACCCTTTGAGGGGTCGAGGATCGGTGTGTGCTGCGCGGCGGGGGCGGCCAGGACCGCTCCCTAGACGTAGACTGACTCCTCTCCCCCGCCCCCCATCTTCTGGGTAGAGGCTCCCAGCCCTGCAGTCCCTGCGCTCATCCGAGTCTGCTGGGCATTTTCCTGTCTCTTCTCTCGGTGTCCCCGGCTGACTACAGACCAGTGACAGTGCAGACTCCAGCGGACACAGGCAGGCCGTGGAAGAGGGTCACTTAAATGGCCTTTTGCTTCAGAAAGCCTCTCTGCCTCTTCAGCGAAAGGAAACCATGAATTTAGTCTGCTAACAGAAGGACTTATATCTGCTTTTTGGGCTCCTAGCCACCAAGGCATCAGTGGCAAACCCTTGGCTTGGGAAGAGGTTCGGTCTGGCACAGAGCACAACAAGCCATAGTGTTTTCATAATTATTAAATTATTTGTTGTATAATTCGATGCTAGAGACTCAGAAGACCCAGGATGACTAAGAGTGAATTGCAGGCAGAGTGATACAGTCCCCTACCTGCCCCCACACCAGGACACAGTTTAGCTCTCCTCTGTAAACATCTGCTCTTGGGAATGTGAGTCAGGACTGGTATCTGAATGAAAAAGGAGAGAAAACAGGGATAATTAGGAAATTGCTACACAAAGGTAGCCCTGATGTCAACGTATAGGGTGCCTGCATGGAAGGGTAAAGAATAGGTGTTTAGTTTCCTTGGGACTGGGGCTGATGTTTTGGGGCCAGCAATAAGTGTTTACTGTTTCTCAGTGTGTGCCTGGGTCATCAATTCAGTGAGCATTTTTGAACCTCTAATCATATGCGAGATACCTAGTTGGGCTAGATGCTGGTAATACCATGGGCCTTACCCTGGGAGCATGAGGTCAGCCTGGCTATAACCCAGTGTGATTGGGACTATAGGAGTTTGAGAAGTGTGAAGAAGGAGCAACTGAGCTTATTCTTGGGTTGGGGAAGTTTTCCCCAGTGGAGAGGACACGTGGAGTGGAGAGGACTTTGAGGGATGAGTGAAGTTTGGGGAAAACATTCTGGGTGGAGGCAACAGGATGTACAGAGAAGGGGAAGTGAATAGGATGTTTGGGGGATGGTGTGTTGCCGTGTTCATGGTGGGATGGTGTTTGAGGACTGAGGTGGAAACTGAGGCTGGAAAGGTAGGTTTCTGATTGTGAAGGGCCTTGAATGTAGTAGAGTGGAGTTTGAGCTTTTATCCCTTTGGTAGTAAGGTTTTGGGGTGGGATGTGATTAGATTTTTGTTTCAGAAAGGTAAGGCTAGTGAGAATATCAAAAATGGATTTAGGGTTTGCAGAAATGGAGACTGAGTTGGGTAACCTTATGGGGGCATGGGTCTAGCCAGTGACTGAGAGAGTGGGGACAGAGGAAGCTGTAGAATCCAGTGGGTGGGGCAATCTGTGGGCTGTGGGGCGAAAGAGAGGCCAGGTAACTGATTTCTTACTTGGGTGCCGAGGCCAGTGCTGGTACCTGCAGTGAAAGATGCTATAGCCAGGTGGGAGAGGGGAAGGGCAAGCATGCATATGGGTTTTAGACCTGTAAAATTTGTGGACCATCCTGAATGAGATGTGATCTGGTAGAGAATAGAAAGCACTATATTCAAGGGGTTCTCCCAGTGTAAGGCACAGAGGGCATAAGAGAAGCCCTGTGGTCTAGCTGACCTCAGACAGACAGCTCTTCATCTTTACTGCTCAGTTATGGAGGCTGGTGGGTGATTCTCTTCTACAGAGGTCTCCAGACTGAAGGTGCCATTGGTAAAAAAACTGCTTATTGATAGGCTGAAACACATGCAGCTTGTTCATCATTTTCTTTTTAACTCACATCTTTAGTTTGGTTTTGAAATTGTTTCTTTCTCTCCACAGATGAACATTAGTTTCACATTTGCTTAGTGACTCTGTGGCTGCAGTTGGGGCTAATGGTTCAGTTGCTGGCTAACAGATGTACCTGAAGATAATCAAACGTCTAACTTAATACATCCTGCTGTTAGCCAAGTGGCAGTTCCTGTAATTGTTTAGAACCTTTAAAAATATTTTAGAGAAGGGTGGTGCCCGTAGCTCAGTGGATAGGGGGCTGGCCACGTATACCCAGGCTTGCAGGTTCAAACCCAGCCTGGGCCTGCTAATCAACAATGACAACTGCAACAAAAAAACAGCTGGGCATTGTGGTGGGCCACTGTAGTCCCAGCTACTTGGAAGGCTGAGGAAAGATAATCTCTTGAGCCCAAGAGTTTGAGGTTGCTATGAGCTATAATACCACAGCACTCTACCCAGGGTGGCTGCTTGAGACTGTCTCAAAAAAAAAAAAAAAAGTGTATTTCAGAGAAGAATAGTAATCACCAGGCACTGTTGTGTTTAGGGCCAAGGGGATGCCATACAGAACACAAGAGCATGAAGCAAACAGAGCCCTCCTGGCTCCCAGAACAGGATAACCCGGGGCTTTTCCTGCAAGGCAGAATGATGTGTGAATCTTAGGGAATCTGAGTAGCCCAGAGAAGAGACCTAAAAGTAATGATATCAGGGAGTCCCCAGTTAGAGGGCCTAGCTGGATCACTTGCTAACAAGGGTCATCATTAATAACCACCTCCCACTATTCAAAGCGTCCCTTAAATATGAACAGATAACCAAGGACATTGGAAGAAAACCTCTAATATGGAAGATGGAGACCAGAATGCACTGCGCTCCTGGAGGCAGCAGAGAGTGTGCAGGCAGAAGGCTTAGCAGACTATCATTGACATGCATGAGGAGATAAGAGAAAATATTGCACACATAGGATAAGAACTGGAAGCCCTAAAAGAGAAAGGAACATTCAAGGATCCAAAAAAAGAAAGCTTGGATAGAAAAAATACAATACAGAAACAACTCAGTGGTGAAAGATAAAATTGAGGAACTCTCAGAAAGTAGAACAGAAAAGCAAAGAGATGGAAAATGAAAGGAAAAAAGTCAGATCAGGAGGTCGCCAGCTGAACAGTAAGACTTTCAGCAAGGAAGAATAGAGAAAATAGGATGACATTATCTATAAGATAATTTCCTAGAACCCAGACTTTCTGGGATGAAGATACAGGTATCCTTCACTCCCTGGAGTCTCCATTTTTCAGTTTGGTTATTAAAAGTCTGAGCAGCAAGTTTAGGTAGTGAGGGAGGCTGAATTTCAAATAGAAACTAGTGAGGATTTGGAAAGCAAGGGAATTATTTGAAAGTATGTCTCAAGCTGTCAGCTCCAGAATTTGAGGAGTTACCTACATCCCCACTCAGACACACTGTTGTGAAATTTCAGAACTCTGGGTCAGAGAAGAGAACGGTAGCCTCCAGAAAAAACAAAAACAAAACGATAGATCGCAGGTCACATAGCAGCAGGGGCTTCAACCCCACGGAAACATGGGATGCTGGAAGATAGGAGAGGCTTGCTTTTGAAATTCTGAAGGAAAATATTGTCAACCTTGAACTCTATCCTCAGGCAAAGGAGAGCAAAGATATGGTCAGATGTACTCCCCAGATTTGCCTCTCATGTGCTTTAAGGAACTGGTTGGCAACTGCAATATCCCTGATGAGGTGGCAGGTCAGAGAGAAGGATTTAGAGGGAGAGAGATGTGGAGGCCAGAGGATTTCCCCAGTAGTAGGGGTGAGAAGGACCTGCTAGGAAGATGGAGTGGCAGGTTGCCAGCTAGGCACCAACGTGAAGAGCAAACATGTCCTGACCTGAGCTGGTCAGAGGCTCCTCAAAGAGATTTTTTTTGGGAGAAAATGAAATTAACAGGACACCTGATGCTTAGAACATCTGGAAAGGAGATTTAGACAGTTGGCAGAGTTGGGGTTGGATTAGTGATAAGTACTAAACAAAGCAAATGAAAACACAAGACTGTTATTAGTTCCAGGGAAAATAAACCGTTGTGCAGGAAAAGAAAAATAATTATAGTGTACTACAAGGCTCAGCTGTGAATAGCCTCTCCACAATGATAACAGTTTATGTAAACACCCGACTGCTGCTCTAATTGAAATTATAATACGCCTGGATGGAGAAGGTGTGGAGTGAGACAGCACAGTTGAGTCGAGGGTCGAGAGGAAGGGAGAACTAGATTTTTGCCTTCTGTAGTGAGGAGTCAGTTGGTGATGCCCCAAACGGAATAGCCAAGGCATAGCTCCAGAGCCTCATTATTTAGAGGTAGGAGGCAAATGTCCAAGGAATCAGGTAGAAAGAATTATGGAGAAGGGTGGAGGTGAGGATGGGGAAGAGGGCAGGAAAGACTGTGTTTCATAATAAGCTTCCAAGAGTAATTTCATCCTTTAGTGGATGTGGATATATAGTGTTGATGCAAATAAAATCAGTCTCAGACAAGCTTCCTCTACCAATGCAGACACCCCCATCTGCCTTTTGTTTTCACAGGCCCTCCGTAGCAGGATTTCTTCCTGGTTATTGTCTTCGTTCTCTGTATCCTGTCTCTAGGTTCTGGTCACTTAGCAGAGATTTGGTGCTTGATGGGGGCTAGGACCTCCTTCCTCTGAGCTTTGAGTGGAGATCTAAAGAAGTGTTGGTTTCTCTGGGACTGCCCTGATATTCCCAGGATGTGAGCAACACAGCAGAGGGACAGCGCAGAGGCCAAGCAGCAGGAGCCTGCTTGTGGTGGTTGGGGAATGGCAAAGAGACCATCCAGGCTGGGGTGGGTCAGTGAGGGAGCTGTGGTAGAAGATGAGACAAGTGGGACCCTGTCATGGGCCCACTGGAAGGGGTACGGGTGGGAAACCACTGGACTCTGGTGACTGGAGGACTTAGAGCAGAGATATGGTGTGATCTGACTTTCATGGCCATGGACTGTGTGGGCACCAGCACAGAAGCAAGTGAGAGCTGTGGGCACTCAGCAGGGTGGGCTGTAGGTGGGACCTGGAGGGTTAGGGCCTGCAGATATTTTGCATATGTAAAACCCTAGGCAGATTCTTAAACTGATCATGTGAAATTTATTGTTGTTGTTATTTTCCTTTGAAATTTCTTTGAATTGGTTTAACTTTTATAAGTGATTTATCTTTTGGATTCTAGAGTCAAATACGATGCAAATATTTGAGCATTGTGAGGCATGTAGAAGATGCACTAGAACTTAGAACCTAAGTTTGGGAAACATTGAACTGGGCCATGGGCACTAATATCCTCTCTAGTTGTAAGGTGCCGAGTAAAGGCTTTAGCAACTGGGGAAGAGAGAATAGCTGGAGTTGGTAGTCTCTGTGCCCTGGACCAAGCTCAAAGACCAAGTTTGGGCTTAATTTTCATTGAGGTCTTCTGGGACTTTAAATCAACATTCTGTTCTCATCAATGTGACCATTTATTACATATTTTTGTTTGGGTAATACTGTCAGATTTAGTTCGCAGGGTTAACTGAACACAAATCGTGTAGTTTTGTAAGCAAATAAACCATAGTCGTCATGGTACCAAGTAAAAATCTATCTTACAATGGGGGTTTTAATGTAGCATCGCACCACACTGTAAATCGCAGTGCTTGGCAGCCCAGTGTGGGCAGAGAGCAAATGTTGACACCAGAAACTTTCCAAATTTTTGTAGACTACAGTGATGAGAACTGCAGTGAATTATTTGCCTCATATAGTGTTTGTAAAGCTGGAAAAGAAGTTGGTGGTTTCTCGTGATTTTGCCAGTAGTATAAATAAATAAAACTTGAAACATTCTTGGACTTCTTAATGAAGGTCATGTCACTTGATTTAATGCCCCAAAACTTGGTTATTTGGACAGGAAGAAGCTAATTCTCTCAAATAAAGGTAACAATAATCTAAATGTCTATGGCTGGGCATGGAGGCTTATGCCTATAATCCCTGTACCTTGGGAGATGGAGACAGGAGGTTCACTTGAGGTCAGGAGTTTGAGACCAGCGTGGGCAAGATAGTGAGACCCTGTCTCTACAAAAAAATTAAAAAATTAGCTAGTTGTGGTGGCACATGCCTGTAATCCCAACTACTTGGAAGGATTGCTTGAGCCCTGAAGCTCAAGGTTATGGTGAACTATGATGATGCCACTGCATTCTAGCCTGGGTAACAGAGCAAGACTCTGTCTAAAAAGAAAGAAAAAGAAAAAAAAAGTCTAAAAAAGAAAAGAAAGAAAGAAAAATCTGAATGTGTTGTAAAACCCACCCACTCTGAACACAGTGGTTAGGAAGGTGGGCTCTCAAGCCAGGTGCCTGATTTCAGGTGCTAGCTCTAAACAGTTGCTAGCTATGTAGACTTGGGACAAGTTATATAACTATGCCCCAATTTCATCACAATTAAGGTGAAGATTAAACAAACTAATATGTGCAGAGCCTTTAGAATAGCACTTTTTAAAATTAAATCATGGCTGTGTATTAATGCCATCTTGGGGTACAATGTGCTGGTTTTATATACCATTTGAAATATTTTCATCAAACTGGTTAACATAGCCTTCACCACATTTTCTTAGTTATTGTGTTCAGATATTTATACTCTACACTTAGTAAATTTAACATGTACCCTTGTAAAATGCACTGTAGGTGTGGTCTCACCAATTACCCTCCCTCCACCTATCCTCCCTCCTCCCCTCCCCTCCCCTCCCTCTCCTTTTCCCCCTTCTTGGGCTGTAGTTGGGTTATAGCTTTCATATGAAAACTATAAATTGGTTTCATAGTAGGGCTGAGTACATTGGATACTTTTTCTTCTGTTCTTGAGATACTTTGCAAAGAACAATATGTTCCAGCTCCATCCATGTAAACATGAAAGAGGTAAAGTCTCCATCTTTTTTAAGGCTGAATAATATTCCACGGTGTACATATACCACAATTTATTAATCTATTCGTGGGCCGATGGGCACTTGGGCTTCTTCCATGACTTAGCAATTATGAATTGGGCTGCAGTAAACATTCTGGTGCAAATATGTTTGTTATAAAGTGATTTTTGGTCTTCTGGATATACCAAGTAAAGGAATTGAAGGATCGAATGGCAGGTCTATTTTTAGATCCCTAAGTGTTCTCCAAACATCTTTCCAAAAGGAACATATTAGTTTGCATTCCCACCAGCAGTGTGGACATGTTCCCTTTTCTCCACATCCACGTCAGCATCGCTGGTTTTGGGATTTCATGATGTGGGCTAATCTTACTGGGGTTAGATGATACCTCAAAGTGGTTTTGATTTGTATTTCTCTGATGATTAAGGATGATGAGCAATTTTTCATGTCTGTGGGCTGCGCGCCTGTCTTCTTCAGAGAAGTGTCTCTTCAAGTTAGAATAGCACTTTTAAGAACGTGTTCCCTATAGCTGTTGTTATACAATCAGTTGCAAATATATAGTATTTTTCTACTACTAATAACCGACTTTTGGTAGGAAGCATGAAATAATAAAAATAACACATTTGTGTAACAGATATTTGAGGGCCTAAGGATGAATAAGGCTAGTAGTATAGTCTAAAGAAAATGCTTTACCATTTTCTAAAATACTTAGCTGGTATTTTCTCATTTTCGTCCTTATTATCTCTGGTTAGCAGAAAGGCCTAGATTATTCTCATTTTGTAGATGAAGAATTGAAACTCAGACCACTGAGCAGAGACTGGGCTTGTTTTGAAAACCTTCCTTCTCCTCTTCCCAGTCCCTAAGTGTACAGAACTCTGCACTGGGATTTTTGTGCTATTTTGTGGGAATTGATGAGAGCTAGCCTATCCCATTCATAAGGAAAAGTTTTAGCTTCTGAGATCAGCTTCATAAGACCTTTAACTTTTTTTTTTGGCAGCTTTTGGCCAGGGTGGGTTTGAACCCACTACCTCTGGTATATGGGGCTGGCACCCTACTCCTTTGAGCCACAGGCGCTGCTGACCATTAACATTTTTAAAAAATTTAAATCAAATGCATTGAGGTATAATTTACACACAATAAAATACACCCCTTTTAAGTATACATTCGATGAGAGTGGAGATATATGTTTACCTGTGTGACCACCACGATAGTCACCACAATAGGACAGTTCTATCACCCAGAGTTTCCTTGTGCTCCTTTGCAGTTTGTGATTTCTGTCACTATTTTTGCCTCTTTTAGACTTCCTATAAATGGAATGGTATAGTAGGCACTCTTTGCATCTGGCTTCTTTCAGTCAGTATATGACCTGGGAGGTTCATACCTGTTGTTGCATGGATCAGTAGTTCATTCTTTTTTAATTTCAGATTAATGAGGTTACCAACAACTTGGTTACAATGTTTGTGTTTGTTAGTTAGTCTCTCTTGTAGTTATGCCCGCACCCAACAGGTGTGCCATACCCTTATGTTATGCCCATTAAGTGGGAGTAGTTCATTCTTTCTTACTGCTGAGTATTTTTCTACTGAATGAGGAGACCAGTTTGTTTATGTACTCACTTGTTGATGATGGATGTTGGGGTTGTTTTCAGTTTTTGGCTATTTTGAATAAAGCTGCAAAGAATATTCTTGTTTAAATCTTTGTGTGGACATGCTTTCTTTTCTCTTGGAAAGTTAGCTGGAAGTGGAATTGCAGGCCATGTTGTAAATATGTTTAACTTTATTAGAAAATACCAGGATATTTTCCATAGTGGTGATACTACTTTCCACTTTGACGGGTTCCAGCTCTCCTGCAGCCTCGTCTGCACTTGCTCTTGTCAGTCTTTTGCATTTTAGCCATGGTCTAGGTATAGGGTGGGTATCTCATTTTAATTTACATTTCCTTGATGACCCATGATGATAAGCGTGTTCCTTTGTGCTTTTTGTACATCTTTTCTGAAGTGTTTGTTCTAATTTTTTAAATTCATTTTTTTTTAAATTTAATTTATTTATTTGGTCAGTTTTTGGCTAGGGCTGGGTTTGAACCTGCCACCTCCAGTATATGGGGCTGGCAACCTACTCACTGAGCCACAGGCACCACCCTAAATTCATTTTTTAATTGGCTTGTTTTCTTATTTTTAGTTGGGAAAGTTCTTTAGATATTCTAGATATAAGTCCTAGATATATATAATGAGAATATTTTCTCTCAGTATATTGTCTACCTTTTAATTTTCTTAATGGTAGTTTGAAGAGCCAAATTTTTAAATTTTGATAAAGTCCACTGTACCAATTTTTTGTCTTATGGTTTGTGCTTTTGGTATCCTAACAAATGTTTGCCTTCCCCCAAATCATGGAAATTTTCTCCTGTTTTCCTCTGAAAGTTTTATAGTTTTGGCAATGACTGGTTGTTCCAGCATCATTGATTGAAAAACTGTTCTTTCCTTATTGAATTACTCTGGCACCTCTGTTGAAAATAAATTAGCAACTAGCCAGGCATAGTGGTGTACACTTGTACTCCCAGCCACTCTGGAGGCTAAGGTAAGAGGAACCCTTGAGCCCAGGAGTTTGAGGCTGCTGTGAGCTATAATGATGCCATGCATGCTACCAAGGGCGACAGAATGAGACTATGTCTCAAAAAAAAAAAAAAAGGTAAGAAAGAAAAAAATAAATTAGGCCCATATATATACATCTCTCTTTGGACTCTTATTTTCCATATATCTATGTAGTCTGTCTGTCTTGATTACTTCTCCCCCCCCCTTTTTTTTTACTTTTCTACTTTTCTAGTTAGTCCTGAAATGAGCTACTCAATCTTCTCCAATTCTGTTCTTCTTTTTCTTTCTTTCTTTTATTTGAGACAGAGTCTCACTTTGTTGCCCCTATTAGAGTGCTGTGGGTCATAGCTCACAGCAACCTCATACTCCTGGGCTCAAGCAGTTCTCTTGCCTCAGCCTCCTGAGCAGCTAGGATTACCAGCACCCACCACAACACTTATTTTTTAGAGGCAGGGTCTCGCTCTAGCTCAGGCTGGTCTCAAACTGGTGAGTTAGGCATTCCACCCACCTTGGCCTCCCAGAGTGCTAGGTTTACAGCTGTGAGCCACCGGCCTGGCCACTGTTTTTCTTTTTCAACCTTGTTTTGGCCATTGTAGGTTCTTTCTGGTTCCTAATACATTTAAAAATTAATTTGTCAATTTCAACAAAAAACCTCCTGGGATTTTGATTGAGATTGTGATAATTTTAGAGATCACTCTGGGGAGCAGGAACATCTTAATTTTGAAGCTACTCACCCATGAACTTGCTATCACTCTTTATTTTCTTAGAACTTCAGTTTCTAGGCAGTGTTTTGTAACTTTCAACGTAGAGCCCCTACATTTTTATAATTGAATAGTCAGTGATAATGTGAGATTTGTACACCATGTTTTAGTGGTCAGTTTCATTGGTCTTTAAATAGATCCCAAGCATTTTGTGGCTTGTAGAACCTTTCAGGAGCAGAAAAATCCACTTTGTATTTTTTTATACCATCTTTTTTGACTTTTTGAAAGTCTCAGGAAAAAAAATAAAAATCTGGCCTATAGGCCAAAAAATTCATAGCATCTTTCTTCATAATGAAGAAAGGTAATATCCCAAAGTCTATCAGTTGGGAAATGGATAAACAAATGGTGGTATATCATAGAGTTAAATACTCAGCATTTAAAAAAGGAACTTATTACTGATACAAGCAACAACCTGAACAAGTCTCAAAAACATTATGCTAAGTGAAAAAAGCAATGCACAAAAGCCTGTGTACTGTGTAATTCTCGTTATGGGACATTTGAGAAAAGGCAGACCCGTAGGACTGAAAATAGACCGGTGGTTGCCTAGATCAGGGGGTTGGGAGAGGGGGAGGAAGCTCTGGAGAAGGATGGAAATGTTATTTATCTTAACTGTAGTGTACATTTGCCAGAACTCATCAAACTACACTTAAAAAGAACGAGTTTTACTATATGTAAATCATACATAGAGTAAACCTGATTTAAAAAAAAAAGAGAGAGAAAGAAAAAACAGAGGTGCCAAAGTGACTCCATCAGGAAGGAATGGTCTTTTCCACAAATGGTGCTGGAACAACTGGGTATCTGTATGGGAAAAACTGAATCTCAGGCCTTCCTCTGAAATACCTGGGCTGGATGGTGGTTGAAATTCTCTGCCTTTGGCGTTCCTTTCCAAGGTGCCAAGTACATTGGTTTCCTTTTGTTAACACTTTACTGTCCAATTCTCACTGGCTTGGTCACTTCTGTCTATAATATGTAGTAACCACACATGCATGTACATACCCAGTACTGCCAGTCCAAATGACAGAAGAAACATTTGTATGAGTACTGTCCAAGGAACAGAACCTATGGGTTATGCATCTGCATGTGTGTTTATGCCTATATGTGTACACATGAAAAGCTTGATTGTAAGGAAGTGGCTCACACAGTTATAGCACTGAGAAATTCATAGCCAGGAAATGGAGGTTCAGTCAGTGTCTGAGTCCAAGGCAGGCGAGGACTAATGTCTGATGTCTAGCTCAAAAACAGACAGACAGAGAGCTGATTCTCATCCTCTACCTTCTGTTCTGCTCAGGCCTTTGGAGGAGGGTATGAGGCCCAGGTGTGCTGGGAGGGCGTCCACTTTGTAGTCTATCAATTTGAGTGTCTCACCCAGAAACAGCCTCACAGGCACATTCAGGATAATGTTTACCCAAATATTTAGGCACCCTGTGGCCTAGTCAAGTTGACACATAAAATTAACCAGATATTACTGCATCATTTTGTATGACGGATGTCAGTTCTGCTATAAAAATGTGGAAAATGCCTTGTGCAGGTGTTAACATGGAGGATCTAGCCATGTGGCACTTTCCTCTTGAGAGGATAACTATGAGTATGCCAGGGTGACACGCAAGAGGATGGGAGTAAGCTGTGGACATAGCCATTGTCCGTCACTGCCCTTTCCTTTACAGCTCTTCACCTGTGATTAGTGTGAAAGCTCATAGCCCAGTACGGGCTGCATGTCTGCCCATGGCATTATGCACTGCATGTTGTATGTGGGAAAAGAAATATTTAACAGCTCCACCCTGGGCAAGAAACAACTCTGACTGCCTAATCACAGTGTTGGGTGCAAACCTAGCCTAGTTTATTCTTCAGAACACCAGGGCCTTTTTGTTGACTGCTTTTTTGAAATGGTGGGAGATTTACATTTGGAAATAATGTCCTTATTTTTTTGAGTGAAAATGATTTTATGAGGTCGTTGCTGTCTCTGGTGTGTGTTTGAAGCAGGTGGGATTGTGACTTAGTTCTCAGCCCACTGTTCTCATCCCAGGAAGCAGGGAAGCTTGCACAGGCTTCAGGCTGAAGCCATCTTGGTCCCAGGGCCAGCAGTTTTTATGTGTCCAGAAGGCCTTTTGGAACATGAAACCTGCTATTGGAGATGCTCACTGGTAGTCTTTTCTCTCACTCCTGCAGTTCCTACTCATGCATGTTTTAACCTCTCCTTCAAGGGTCATGCTCATAGAGCTGCCTCTTGTTCTCAGCCCGGCTTATTTCTACAATTGCTGTGCATGTGGCTTGCTCGAGATTAGAAATGACAACACAGAGGCCTGCCCTTGATGCCAAAAAATGAGTCCTGGTCTCTCAGACTCATCTGTAAATGCTGCCTCAGTTGTAAGAATTTAGGGGTTTACCACCTTGTCTAGAAAGGCAGGGAAGGGGCTGTACCTGAAGCAGCTGGTTATGAACACCCTGGAGTGGGACAAGGCCAGGGCAGAGCTGAATGACCAGGCACACAGGATTGGGGCCATTCTGAAGGAGATCTTTAGGACTGGTTTTCACAGTAGGGAAACAAGATAGGATTTGTTTTCATGCACCTCCCCTGAATTATGCATTTATAAAAATTTTAATGTTTGCTTAATAAACTTTGCCAGTAAAGTCAGCTTGCTGGTCTTTTTCAGAGAGTTGTGAGCATGAGGGTGAGCTGTAGCTTCATCACAGACTCTAAGAGGCCAGACATGGTGGCTTATGCCTTTAATCCCAGCACTTTGGGAGGCCGAGCTAGATGGATCGCCTGAGCTCAGAAGTTCAAGACCAGCTTGAGCAAGAGGGACACCTTGTCTCTACTAAAAATAGGAAAACTAGCTGGGTGTTGTGTCAGGTGCCTCTAGTCCTAGCTACTTCTCTGGAGGTTGAGGCAAGAGAATCACTGGAAGCCAGGAGTGAGCCATGGCAAGCCATCACTGAGCTGTGATACCACAGCATTCTATGCAGGGTGACAGAGTGAGACTCTGTCTCAAAAAAAAAAAAAAAAAAAAAAACCCACAAGCTCTAAGTTTAGCCTCTGTTATGCTTCTGTAGCATATTTAATGCCTTAATTTTTTTCACACTGTCCTTATTTTGCTTATTCATTCAACAATACCTCCCAGTCCACTGCTAGAGCTCTAGTTCATTCTTTTTCTTTCTAATTTTTTTTAATCATGGTAAAATACACATAACATCAAATTTACCATTTGACCACTTGTAAGTATACAGTTCAGTGGTAGTAAGCACATTCACATTGTCATGCAGCCATCCATCACCAGGACCCTTTTCATCTTCCAAAACTAAAGCTCTATACACATTAAACCTTAACTCCCGCTCTTGGCACCCACAGTTCTACTTTCTGAATTGGACTTTATGAGATTACTCTAGAAACCGCATATAAGTGGAATCTTGAAATATTTGTCAATTTGTGTCTGACTTATTTCACTTAGCATAATGTCTTCAAGGTTCAATTTGTTGCACTGTGTCAGAATTTCTTTCCTTTTTAAGGCTGAATAGTATTCCATTGTGTGGATGGACCACAGTTTACTTCTCCAGTCTTCTTTTCATGGACCCTTGAGTTGCATCTACCACCTTTTAACTATTGTGAATTGCTACTGTGAACATGAGGCTATAAATATCTCTTCCAGACTCTGCTTTCAGTTCTTTTGGGTTTATTGGAAGACTCACAAATAAGTTCGTAAACTCATCCTAGAAAAAGTGCTGCATACCTCATTACTGAATTTCACTATAGTCATTTTCAAAGTACTTCCTTGGGAAGATCTCCATGGACACCAGCACCTAGTCCATACTTGAAAGCAGCTTTGGAACTCTTTCTGGAATGACCATCAGAGCTGTTGTCACATGAAGGTTTGACAATTAAGTTCATGAACTTGCCAGCATGAACTTGTGCTTAAGTTGGCAGCGCTGTACAAACAACTCAGGAGGGTTTTATAATCTCAGTATATTGATGTCTCACAGCCATGTTCTTGTCAATGTGTGGTGGTGTCTTGCTGAGTGGTGTTCATTACTGTGGTGTGCTTTTGTGTGCCATATGCTGATAGCTCTGATGTCATTCCAGAAAAAGAGTTCGAAAATTGCTTTAAAGTAGGTGCTGGCATTGGTGCTTAGCTTCCCACAGGGAGCACTTCAAAGGTGACCATAGTGATTTCCAACAATGAGGTACGTAGCACTTTTTCTAAAATGACTTAGCAAACTTAGTTGTTAGACCTCGCATACACAGAAGTGGAATTGCTAGATTACATAATAATTACATGTGGTAATTCTGTGTTAATTTTTTGAGGAACTGCCATACTATTTCCTGCAGTATGGCAGGAAACCTGTACCATTCTTGCCAACAGTGCACAAATGTTACCTTTTCTCCACTTCCTCCCCAGTACTTGGTTTTTTTTTTTTTTCTGGTTTTTTGATAGTTGCCATCCGAATGGGTGTGAGATGGTGTCTCACTGTGGTTTGTTGCATCTCCCTCATGACTCAACGTTGAGTGCTTTCTCATGTGCTTATTGGCCATTTGTATATCATCTTTGGAGAAATGTCTGTTCGAGTTCTTTGCCCATTTCTGAATCAGGTTGGTTGGTTGGCTGGTTGGTTGATTTGTTTTTGGGTTTTGAGAGTTGTGCATATATATTCTGGATGTCCCTGATCAGACATGCAAATTTACAAGTATTTTCTTCTATTCTGTGCCTTTTTACTTTGTTGGTAGTATCTTTTGTTACACAAAAGGTTTAAATTTTAATGAAGTTCAATTTGTATATTTTTCTCTTGTTATGATGTCTTAATTTTTTTTTTTTTTGAGACAGAGTCTTACTATGTCACCCTGAGTAGAGTGCCATGGCATCACAACTCACAGCAACCTCAAACTCTTGGGCTTACGCTTTTCTCTTGCCTCAGCCTCCCAAACAGCTAGGACTACAGGCACCTGCCACAACACCCAGCTATTTTTTGTTGCAGTTGTCATTGTTGTTTAGCTCGCCTGGGCCAGGTTTGAATCGACCAACTTCAAACGGTTGTGGCTGGCGCAATACCTAACCACTGTGCTATGAGTGCTAAGCCTGATGTCTTAATTTTTATTGTTGTGTATCTTTAAAAAGTGAAAAATTTTACACTTAACCACTGTGCTATGAGCGCTGAGCCTGATGTCTTAATTTTTTACTGTTGTGTATCTTTGAAAAGTGAAAAATTTTTTTCCGATGGCAAATAACAATAAATTCTTGATGTAAACAAAAACACAGTTAAATAAAAATCACAAAGATGTAAGTCAGAATTGCCTGCTTGCTCACTCTCTAAGGATACTTACTGGCTTGGCGCCTGTGGCTCAATCGGCTAAGGCGCCAGCCACATACACCTAGGGTGGCGGGTTCGAATCCCCAGCCTGGTCCCGCCAAAACAACAATGATGGCTGCAACCTAAAAACGGCCGGGCGTTGTGGCGGGCGCCTGTGGTCCCAGCTACTTGGGAGGGGGAGGCAGGAGACTCGCTTGAGCCCAGGAGTTGGAGGTTGCTATGAGCTGTGATGCCATGACACTCTTCCCAGGGGGATAGCTTGAGGCTCCGTCTCAAAAAAAAAAAAAGAAAGAAAGAAAGAAAGACTTGAGCGTGTATGGGAAAGTTTCATTTTTCTTTTTCCTTATGATACCAAGAAAGGAGTAGAGTTAAAAGGCAGTGGGAACTTTTTAAAGTTTATAGCACATGGTAGTATTATCTAGTCTAGGTATTCTAATTCCTAGGAAACACCATTTATAAATGAACTTTCTTAAGTCACAAGCAAGTACACAGCAAGCAAACAATGGATTGTAAAGAGCCAGAGTTAGTACCACGAAGCAGTGCAGGGCCTCATAAAATCTTAATCGGTAATGTTTAGAGAATTATAAATTCTGTCAATTCTAGAATTCTTAAAAGTTCTGAAAAGATGAAGTTTAACCCTTGCTTTTTTGACTTCAACTGAAAGTAATAGAAAGCTAAGACTTTATAATTTTTTTCTTTCCTTTTAGAGATGGAGTCTCACTCTGTCACCCAGGCTGGAGTGCAGTGGCAAAAAACCATACTCACTGCAGTCTCAAATTCCTGGGCTTGGGTGATCTTCTACTCTCAGCCTCCCTGGTTACTGGGACTACAGGCTATGTGCCACCATGCCTAATTTTTTTTTTTGCAGAAACAGGGACTCTGTATGTTGCCCAGGCTGGTTTTGAACTCCTGGCTTCAGGCAATCCTCAGAAGTATTTTTATTAAGAGTTTTATCCCCTTGGAGAGTGTCTGGAAGGAATGAAGGCAGACAGAATGGGAGCACAGAAAGAAAGGGAAAAGGAAAGGAAGGAGGGAGGGAAAGAAGGGAACAGTCCTGGACACCTTGAAGGATCCTGCCAGGACCAGCACAGAGGGTGAGAGGGGTGCTCAGAATTACACTTTCAGCTTGTGACCCTCCTGGTCACATCCTCAGTACTACAGTAGTCCCTGCTAACCTCATCCATGAGACTCCCTCACTGTCCTAGAATCCTCCTGATAGTGGAACAGGAAGCTTTTCCTGACTCGCTACGGAATCATCTGTAACTGCCCCCAAAGCCACAGAATGCGTTTAGGATGTTCACCATGAACTCAGGGCCAAGGTTACATATAAATAATAAGTTAGACTAAAACCCAAAATGATCTTCCAGCACATTATAATCAGTAATTAAGAGGAAGTCATTTGGCATCCAGGCGCTGGAGTTTCTGTCTGTTGTTCATTTCCCACAGAAGAACCCACCCCGGTTCAACCTAGGCACATTGGTGTGACATCACAAGGTCATTCAAGGGTTGAGAGTAAGTGAGGAAAGAGAACCTATATCATTTCAGACTTGCCTTGTGGCTTATCACCTGCTCTGAGAAAAAATAAATTTGAAAAGTAAATATAGCAGAGTGTGATGGCAGGTTTTCTGCCCAGTTGCTCAGTGTAAAGTCACTGGGACCTGCTGACTGCGCCTGCTGACTGCTCAAAAGGCCAAAGCCGGGGCGCGCTCCGGGAGTAGCCGCAGCCGTGGGTACACCTTACCGCACAACTGCTTTCTCAACTCACTTTAGTGTTTACCAGAAAATCTAGTTTTTAGGAAACACCATACCTTCCTTTCAAAATTCACTGCAATTATTATTATTACCATGCCTATGAGATTTTTTGATAATGGCTCCAGTAGGGATTTTGCATTGCTGGAAGGTAGACATTTAAAACTCATGTGTAATATGAAAAAAAAGCTTCAAAAACAATGCCCCCTTTTTCATTTCTGCCTCTAACCTGAAAGAACACAGATGACGCCTTGGCGCCTGTGGCTCAAGTGGCTAAGGCACCAGCCACATACACCTAAGGTGGCGGGTTTGAATCCAGCCTAGGTCCGCCAAACAACAATGATGGCTGCAGCCAAAGGATAGCCAGGCATTGTGGCCGGTGCCTGTAGTCCCAGCTACTTGGGAGGCTGAGGCAGGAGACTCGCTTGAGCCAGGAGTTGGAGATTGCTGTGAGCTGTGATGCCACAGCACTCTACCAGGGTGACAGCTTGAGGCTCTGTCTCAAAAAAAAAAAAAAAAAAAAAAGAACACAGATGACAAAGCAAAAATAATTTTTATTTTAAAATGTCATTAACTTTATTTTTATTTACTTATTTATATTTATGTATTTTTTTTTTTTTTTATTGAGGCACAGTCTCACTCGGTCACCCTGGGTAGAGTGCAGCAGTATCAGCGTAGCTACCTGCAACCTCAAACTCCTGGGCTCAAGTGATCCTCCTGTTTTAGCCTCCCAAGTAGCTGGGACCGTAGGCTCCCACCATGATGCCTGGCTTTATTTATTTGTTTATTTTTTTAAGTAGAGACATGTTCTTGTTCTTGCTCCAGCTGGTCTCAAACTCCTAGGTTCAAGCAAACCTCCCACCTGTGCCTCCCATATCATTAACTTTTAAGAGCACATTTACAAGTTTCCATCACTATTTCTATAAAGGCTTTTCAAGCGGAATATTTTAAAGGAGGGAACAATCAGAACATTGGGACTAAATCTAAAGTAACAGATACACACGTCACAGAATAAATTGTTGGTAAGCTAAAGTCATGGAAAAGTTTAATGACACCGATTTTCTACCACAATAAACTAGGCTCAGTATTTTCACATGGTTGGCAATGGAGTCAGGGTATCCCCAAGTAAGTTTCTGTGCTTTTCCCTGGTGTTGTAAATTGAGACTGCACTTAGCAATTTTCCAGGTAAGGAAAGTAGCTGTAATAAACTGCCTGCTTCATGACTGTGGATCAGTCTTAGTCTGCTTCAGTCACTGGTACAGACCCAGGCATGCTGAGCTCCCCAGTTCTGTGTCCTGTGTTCCCATCTCCTGTTGGCAGGTCTTTCCATCACTTTTTGGTGCAGGCGCTGACATCTTTCCTGCCCCCTCTTCCTCTCTCCACTTAGCATGCAGCAGTATCAGTCCTCTACTATATATTATCTGAAGCCTTAATATTTACTTTTATCCAAACAGAAGATAGGTATTAGCTAACACTTGAAATGAACTTACCAGAGTTCCAGATTTTGCATTCATTATGTACGAGCTGTTGGTGATTTGGGAGCCAACTTTTGGACTCCCTTGCAAAGGGATCCCATCCTTAAACCATGTGTATTCAGGAGCTGGATTCCCCTCTTTGTCCTGACATCGTAGCTCCACCACAGTTCCGCTCAGAGCAGAAGTGGGCACTTCACATGATGGAACTGCTGGGGCCACTGAACAATGAAAGTCAGATGGTTATTTACAAGGCAATCGAGCATTTTAGTAGACAGGGAAAGATGTACTTCCTAGACCCCTGTGATAGAGACTGGCTTCTTGTTCAACAGACCCATTTCCTTTTTTCTTCCTGAGTATACAGCAGATCACATTTGCCAGCCCCCTTGCTATCAGCTGGGGTCCTATGCTTGAGTTCCAGGATAGAGTGTGATGAAAACTTAATATATGCCATGTTCAGGCCTGGCTCATAAAAACTTTCTCTGTGTGATTCTCTGTTCATTCACTCCCTCTGTCTCCTCCCGCTATGAAGTGGGCGTCAATCCCTTTGGTGACCTGGGTAAGTCATGTACTGAAGATCTCAGATGTACATGAGGCTGAGTCTCTAGCAATTGGGAGAAATAGAGCAACATAGCTCCATCATCAACCCTGCCCCAACTAACTAGGCTTTACTTACATGGAAAAGAAGCTTGTATTATGTTAAGCCACTCCCTCGGAGTTCAGGGGGTATCCGTTATAAGTACTACCTTAGGTAAAGTAACAGCTATTCTTTATTAGATTAACCATCTCTACTGTTTTCCTCACCAATGGTTTTAATGTGTTGATTAATTTTTTTTCTTTTTTCTTTTTTTATTAAATGATAACTATGTACATTAATGCAATTCTGGGGTACAGTGTGATGTTTTCACATATAACTTGAAATATTTTCATCAAACTGGTTAACATAGTCTTCATGTCATTTTCTTAGTTACTGTGTTAAGACAATCATATTTACTCTTAGAAAGATTCACTGGTACCCCTGTAAGATAAACCATTTTTTTTTCTTTTTCTTATAAAGGTGGGGGTCTCGCTATGTTAATGAGGTTGATTCAAACTCTGGGGCTTAGGAAATCCTCCCACCTTAGCTGCCTGAGTAGTTGGGACCACAGATGTGAGCCACCACATTCGATTGGTTTTAATGTTTATTACCAACTACATTCAAAAGCAATCAAACTTGAGTATAGTTTCCAGTCCCAGTATTCAACCAAAATCCCATTCTGCCTAAAACTAGGCATGTTAGAAAATGCCTGTGCAAGGAATTAGCGTTATTCTGGTCTTTGGGAAGTAAAGCAGACTTAATTATGTGACCTAATATCCAGGAAAATGCAGAACTAGCTATGGTAGGCAGAGTTCTAAGATGGTCCTCCAAGATTGCCGTCCTTGGCATAGATATACTTTTTCTCAGTATTTAACTGAACACAAATCTAGATACTTCTGTGAAGGGATTTTAGAAATGTAACTGGGGTCTCAAATCTGTTGTCTTTAAGATAGAGAGATTTCATGGATGGGTTTGACCTCATCACACAAACCTTTAAAAACAGAGAGTTTTCTCTGAACAGGACTTATAACCACAATGTATCTGCCAACAGCAAGAATTAGCTTAGAAAAGGACTTTCCAGGCTCCGCGCCTATGGCTCAATCTGCTAAGGCGCCAGCCACGTACACCCAAGGTGGCGGGTTTGAATCCCCAGCCCAGGCCCGCCAAACAACAATGACGGCTGCAACCAAAAAATGGCCGGGCGTTGTGGCGGGCGCCTGTGGTCCCAGCTACTTGGGAGGGGGAGGCAGGAGACTCGCTTGAGCCCAGGAGTTGGAGG
>CAUYQV010188181.1:0-10492 GCA_963574575.1 Galagoides demidoff
TGGGCTCAAGCGAGTCTCCTGCCTCCGCCTCCCAAGTAGCTGGGACCACAGGCGCCTGCCACAACGCCCAGCCATTTTTTGGTTGCAGCCATCATTGTTGTTTGGCGGGCCCAGGCTGGGGATTCGAACCCGCCACCTTAGGTGTATGTGGCTGGCGCCTTAGCCGATTGAGCCACAGGCGCCGAGCCTTGATTTCATATTAGTATGGAGCATATTGGATATTCATCTTTCCATTCTTGCAATACTTTCCTTTAGTGAGGTTTTAACATAACCAGTTTAACTTCATTTCAGACTCACCAATCCCCAAATAGGAGAGCAATGAAATCCAACATTTAAGTAAGACTTTAGTTTTAAAAACCATTGTCTGTGATATAAATGTGAACATACACACAAACATCTCACCATAAAGAATAATGTAGAATAAGCAGGAAAAGATTTTAAAAACCTATACAAGCTAAGAGGGAAAGTTAAGATATATTAAAAGAAGTTACAAAGGAGTATGAATACTATTCATCTTACCTTAGGGCCTCTCTCTTCTTCTCTTTGCCTTTTTTTTTTTTGTAAAAGACAGAGCCTCAGCTTTCCCCCTGGGTAGAGTGCTGTGGCATCACAGCTCACAGTAACCTCCAACTCCTGGGCTCAAGTGAGTCTACTGCCTCAGCCTCCCAAGTAGCCGGGACCACAGGCGCCCGCCACAATGCCTGGCTATTTTTTGGTTGCAGCCATCATTGTTGTTTGGTGGGCCCAGGCTGGATTCGAACCTTCCACCTTAGGTATATGTAGCCGGTGCCTTAGCCGCTTGAGCCACAGGCACTGAGCCATTGCCTTTTGTTTTTATTAGTATTCCAGAGAACACTTTCATAACTGGTCTATTCAAATCCCTTCTCCCATATAGATATATGTCCCTCAAAAGAGTAAGCAGATACTACGCACCGGAGTACTTCTAAAAAAGGTCTTTGTTTTCTCCTAGACTTCATCTCTACCATAACGCATGAACGAATGCTCACATGTTTTTCAGAATAAGGGAAAAAGAATACCAAAGCCATGTGGCTACTGACTTTATAAAAAAGACAGGATACTGACTCCCAAATGATCGGGAAACATGTAATCCAAACTTACCTTCATGGGATTTTCATCATAAGTTGGGGTTCCCAGGTCCATTTCAGCTTCATGCTCAAGGGTGGCATCATCTCCTGGGCTCTCCCAAGTAGGCGGATCCCACTGAGTCTGCCTAGAAGGAGGTAAGAATAGTCATGCTGTCATAGCTAGAAAATAAGAGAACCCTGGCATAGGCAAGTCTGCTCATACAGACATAAGACATATCCTGCTCACTGTGTAGTCCACCAGATTTCTGTGGGTAATGATATGTAAAATTGGTTGGGTGCCAAAGAAAACAGTAAAGCGAAATATTTTCCCTGCCTCTCACTTGACTCTTAATGTCCTGGAAATAGAATTCACCAAAGCCAAAAAAGTACAGGGAGTAGGTGCCTACTTATGCAACCCCTCTGTAGGTAGAGAAATCAATAGTGATTGCATCTAACATGTACCTGGAGAAAAATAAAACAAATCACAACACATCCCTCTCAATCCTTAATTATGTGAACTGTCCTTTGCTTTAGCAACATTCTTGTTTGTAGATTCTTCCTCTTTGGTTTAATGACAGCACAGAAAACATGTACAGGTTAAAAACTCATACCCCCTGCTAAAAATATTCTCAACTAACTGCAAAAAGAAAGACTCAGCTATGTTACCTCACTGCATGTTTCTAGTTGTTTTGAAAATAAGCAGGAGATTTTAAAAAATAAACAACTAGTTCTGTAAAGATATTCATGTTCTGAAGACTGAAGTCAGCTCTCCAGGGAATACTCTTGGCAGTGACCTACAATGTCAAAAGCTTTAATGGAGGCCAGGTACAGTGGCTCACACCACTCTTCTTAGCACTCTGGGACGCTGAGGCGAGAGGATCACCTGAGCTCAGAAGTTCCAGACTAACCTAAGCAATAGGCAAGACCCAGCTCTACTAAAAAAATAGAAAAAATTAGCTGAGTGTGGGGGCAAGTGCCCGTTGACCCACCTTCTCAGGAGGCTAAGGCAGGAGGACTGCTTGAGCCCAGGAGTTTGAGGCTGCAGTGAGCTATGATGATGCCACAGTACTCTAGTCTGGACTACAAAGCAAGACTCTGTCTCAAAAAAACAAACAAAAACAAAAAAAACCAAGCTTCAAAGGAGATAACAACATATCTGGCAGTCATTATAGTATTCTACTTTCCTACCACAATCTTTGTTTTGTGGTAGTGACAGGATTTCCATGATAACTACTCTAGTCTTAATCCTTCTACCTTGGCCTCCTACAGTGCTATGCTTATAGGCATGAGCCTACCACACAAATCTCTAGTCAACATTAAAGGCAGTTAGGCAGATTATTGTGAAAATACTCTTACCTCTGACCTATGGAAATAACTAAAAAACAGGCATAAGAGTTTTACTATAATAAAAGATGCATAAGCAACTATGAGATTATATATATATATATATATATATCTGTTCCTAGGTGCCAAATAAAGAAAACCTTGTAAAAACATAGGAAAGTACACATACAAAAAAGAAATACAACCTTTTTCTTTTTTTTTTTTTTATTGAATGGTAACCATTTTCATTTCTGAAAGACTGATAGTATATAAAAAGCTTGTTTTGGTGTTGAGAAACAAAGTTCTGGTTACATTTACAGATACTTGTTCTAAAAATCAGTACAAATTCAGTTAGCAGCATAATGAGGGCTCATTTTATAAAGGTATTTAAAAAGGTAATAAGGAAGGCATTCTAAGCAGAAAACAGAGAAATATTTTATCAGAATGAACAAGAGCAAGAATCCATCTACACAATAAATAGAAAAATAAGCTGGGTGTGGTGGGTGCCTGTAGTCCCAGCCACTAGGGAGGCTGAAGCAGAAGGATCACTTGAATCCACAAGTGTGAGGTTGCAGTGAGCTATAATGCTACGGTACATTGGCCCAGGTGACAGAGTGAGACCTTATCTCAAAAATAAACAAATTCTGTAACAATTAGCTTCTATAAAACAGATTAGTAATAAAGCAAAATATGCACCCTAACAATTTACATAAGATTAAATACTGATAAGTGTACACCCTTTAAGTACACACAGAAAGAACATACACAACATAAAGCTATCTGTCCAAAAACGTAATAAAGACAACATTAAATGAGTCATCTATTTCTAGGACTTATACTTCCTTTGTAGTATTTTTCTATATTTTTTTTCTAAAACATGCATAAATAATTTTCATAGGAATTAAGTAATTATTCATAAGAATAAGCAATCTAGCTATCTTCAATTTGGAACAAATGTCCTATTGTTAAAAAAATTCAAAGGAGGGCAGTGTCTATGCCTCAGTGAGTAGTGCACCAGCCCCATATACCAAGGGTGGCAGGTTCAAACCCAGCCCCAGCCAAACTGCAACAATAACAAAAAAAAAAATAGCCAGGCATTGTGGTGGGCACCTATAGTCCCAGCTTCTCGGGAGGCTGAGGCAAGAGAATCGCCTAAGCCCAAGAGCTGGAGGTTGCTGTGAGCTGTGACGCCACAGCGCTCTACCAAGGGTGACAAAGTAAGACTCTGTCTCTGGAAAAAAAAAAAAAATCAAAGAAAATGGGGCGGTGCCTGTGGCTCAAAGGAGTAGGTCACTGGCCCCATATGCCAGAGGTGGTGGGTTGAAACCCAGCCCTGGCCAAAAAAAAAAAAAACAAAGAAAATGATAAATTAGGGTTTTAATTTATCATTTAACATAGCAGGCACTGTCAAACCATGGTCTATGGACCAACTCTATTCCATTGCCTGTTCCTATGAATAAAGTTTAATTGGAACACAGACATACCCACTCATGGCATACCATCTATGACTACTGATATAATAATTGCAGAGTCGAGTAGTTATCGTAGAGACTGCTTGACCAGCAAAGCCTAAAGTATTATTTTCTGGACTATTACAGAAAATGTTTGTCCATGACCTCTGACATTTATAAAATGTTAGATGAAGTTACTACCATTTAAAAAAAGTGGCTTGGTGCTTGTGGCTCAATCGGCTAAGGCGCCAGCCACGTATACCTAAGGTGGCGGGTTCGAATCCCCAGCCCCGGCCCGCTGAACAACAATGATGGCTGCAACCAAAAAAAAATAATGGCCGGGCGTTGTGGCAGGGGCCTGTGGTCCTAGCTACTTGGGAGGCTAAGGCAGGAGACTCGCTTGAGCCCAGAAGTTGGAGGTTGCTATGAGCTGTGATGCCATGGCACTCTACCCAGGGGGACAGCTTGAGGCTCCGCCTCAAAAAAAAGTGCCACAGGGCGGCGCCTATGGCTCAGTGGGTAGGACGCCAGCTACCGCTACCAAGGGTAGCAGGTTCAAACCCAGCCCCAGCCAAACTGCAACAAAAAAATAGCTGGGCGTCATGGCAGGCACTTGTAGTCCCAGCTACTTGCGAGGCTGGGGCAAGAGAATTGCCTAAGCCCAAGAACTGGAGGTTGCTGTGAGCTGTGATGCTACAGCACTCTACTTATGGTGACAAAGTGAGACTCTGTCTCTAAAAAAAAAAAAAAAAAAGTGCCTTAGTTTTCTTTAAAATAGTATTTCAGATTGAAAGCACATTAAAATAAACCCCCAAAGAGGCTCAGCACCTGTGGCTCAAGCAGCTAAGGTGCCAGCCACATACACCTGAGGTGGTGGGTTCGAATCCAGCCCAGGCCCACCAAACAACAATGACAGCTGTAACCAAAAAATAGCTGGGCATTGTGGCGGGCACCTATACTCCCAGCTACTTGGGAGGTGGAGGCAGGAGAATCGTTTGAGCCCAGGAGCTGGAGGTTGCTCTGTGAGCTGTGATGCCACAGCACTCTACCCAGGGCAACAGCTTGAGGCTCCATCTCCAAAAAAAAAAAACCAAAAGAACCAAACCTAAGGCCTTACACATTTGATGAAAATTTAGAAATCCAGGAGCCCTTTTAAACACAATTAACAGACACCAGTAAGAAGTCTACAACCGTAGAACTCCCCACACAGTGGCAGCTTCTTTCATCACTGGAAAGTAAACTTGGGGATACTCACACAGCCCCTCTTACCTTGTAATCACATGATAGTAATAAATCTTCCCTTCTGGATCTCTCGCTGTCTTCCAGTTGGGAGGTAAGACAATGGTTTTTGGTTTAGGAGGAGAGGGGGGTGGTAGATCCAGGAGATTATTTGTCACAACCATTTCAGGCTACAATGAAAACAAACATCCCTTTTAATCCAGCTGAATGGGGCAAAATAGTCCACTTAAGCAACACACAAAAATGAACATCTATGTTCTCTTAAAAGAAAAATAAATCTGGGAAATGATTAAAAAAGACAGAATATATGAAAAGCGGTAGGGATCTACCAAAAAACTGACAATTGGCTCCAAGGTCACCATCCAAGATATGACATTAAAACTAGACTATAGCAATTTATCACCGAGAACAGTATTTTTAGAATTTTAAAAAACCAATTCTACATGGCATACCAACTCTAGAATACCAATTAGCTCAGTGGGCTTTACATACACCTCTATCTTTAAAAACAAAAAACACCTGAGGAATATTAACATTTATCCACCTAAGAGTTTGACGTTACTTGTGAGCTATGATACATGGTACTCTACCCAGGGCAACAAAGTGAGACTGTCTCAAAAGAATAAAAAAGCCCAGAAAAACTAGCCAGGTGTTGTGGCAGCCTACAGTAATCCCAGCTACTTGGGAGGCTGAGGCAAAAGGACTGCTTGAGCCCAAGGGTTTGAGGTTGCTGTGAGCTATGACGGCATGGCAATCTACCTAGGGCAATGGAATGAGACTCTGTCTCAAAAAAGAAACACAACAACAACAACAAAAAAAAACAGGCTCAGTACCCATAACTCAGTGGTTAGGGCACCAGCCACATACAGCTGGGGTAGAGGGTTCAAACCCAGCCTGGGGCTGCTAAACACCAATGACAACTACATCAACAACAACAACAAATAGCTGGACGTTCTGGCAGGTGCATGTAGTCCCAGCTACTTGGGAGGCTGAGGCAAGAGAAATGCTTAAGCCCAAGAACTGGAGGTTGCTATGAGCTATGATGCCACAGCACTCTACCGACAGCAACATAGTGAGACTCTGTCTCAAAACAAACAAACAAACAAAAAGAAGGAAACAAACAAACAAACAAACAAAACATTCATCCATTACATTTTGTCTGTATTTTACAGGTCTGAAACATGATAATGGCTATTTTTTTAATTTTAGTGCTACATTTAAAAAAACATAATAACCACTGTTATGGCTTAAATTGTGTCTGTCCAACATACATTATGTTGAAGCCTTAATATTGTGATTTGTTAGAGATAGTTAGCCTAATGACATCATGAGGGAGGGAACCTAATCCAAAAGGACTGGTATCCTTGTAAGAAGAGAAAGTTATGTGGTATCTGGGTTTAAGAAGTGCAATATTAAAGCAAAAGTCATGAGACTTTTAAGCCTGTATGTAAAGATACACTCTGAGTTATAAATCAAAGGCACAACTGGAAAACAAAAAAAGAAAAAAACCTGTATGACTAGAATGGGTAAAAAAGAGTTTTCAGAAAGATGGTAGGGATGGAACTGGTACTGATAGATCAAACAATAGGTGTCCAAAGCAGTGACACAGAATAAGTGGCAGAGCAGGAGAAGCCCAGGTCCTCTGACTACAACCTTCATTAGCACAAGCTAATTACTGAGTAATTCCCTTACAAAAGGAAAGTTGCATCTGTGCAAGGCCCCTAGTAAGTACATTATCAGATGTGAGGCTAGGGTCAGACTTTGAGTCACCAGTAGATGAGTGATGAGCCACCTGAAGAAGCACGACTTAAAGGAAAACCACAGTAAACCTGTGTTTTCTGCCTGTGCTATCTTCTTAATATCAAGAGAGTTGAGGACTGAAGATTAAAATAAATGTTATTTGTGTATTCTCCAAAAAAAAAAAAAAGAAAGAAAGAAAGAAAACACACACACACACAAAAAACCCAGAAGTTTTTACCCAGAGAACTTGTGTAGAGAAAAGCCCACATGATGACACATCAAGTAGGTGGCCATTGGCAAGCCAAGAAGAGGTTTCATCAAAAACCAATCCTGTGGCTCAGGTGGCTAAGGAGCCAGCCATATACACCTAAGGTGGCAGGTTCGAATCCAGCCTGGGCCCACCAAACAACAATGATGGCTGCAATCAAAAAATAGCCAGGCGTTGTGGCGGGTGCCTGTGGTCCCAGCTACTTGGGAGGCGGAGGCCGGAGACTCATTTGAGCCCAGGAGTTGGAGGTTGCTGTGAGCTGTGAGTCCATGGCACTCTACCCAGGTGACAGCTTGAGGCTCTGTCTCAAAAAAAAAAAAAAAAAAAAACAAAACCAATCCCTCCTAACATAATTAATGCTATTAAAAAAAAAAATCCTGCTAACACCCTAATCTTGGACTTTCAGTCTCTATAACTGTGAGAAAATTAATTTCTATTATTTAAGCCATTCAGTCTGCAGTATTTTTTTATAGCAGGCCTAATAGACTAATATCATCACCATTAACAGTATATACCTTAATTGTTCCTTCTCTGTAAGTCTAGTGATGAAGAATAATTTTTTCCGCTTTACCTTTCCCTGAGAAGTAAGAGGAACCTGAGACCTCAAGCTCAAATAAAATATGCTCAGTGGTAATCAAGCATGGGTCTTGGACCATCCCTACTTTGTGCATACCCTTCTTTACCCAGACTTCACTGAGCTACAGGTTTTTGGCCCAGCCTAAGTTTCACTTCTTCCATTCCCTTATCTTCTATCTGACCTGGACAAAGTGACCCCTTTTCCCTAAGCTTCCATGTCACTAAGAATACTCCAAATCGGCTCGGCGCCTGTGGCTCAAGCGGCTAAGGCGCCAGCCACATACACCTAAGGTGGTGGGGTTTGATTCCAGCCCGGACTCGCCAAACAACAATAATGGTTTTAACCAAAAAATAGCCAGGCGTTGTGGTGGGCGCCTGTGGTCCCAGCTACTTGGGAGGCGGAGGCAGGACACTCGCTTGAGCCCAAGAGTTGGAGGTTGCTATGAGGTGTGATGCCATGGCACTCTACCCAGGGGTATTGCTTTAGGCTCCTTCTAAAAAAAAAAAAAAAAAAAAAGAGAAGGATTAGTGATTTAGTAAATACTAAATGATTTGGAGTATTCTTTTTTTTTTTGAGACCGAGCCTCAAGCTGTCACCCTGGGTAGAGTGCCATGGCTTCACTGCTCATAGCAACCTCCAACTCCTGGGCTCAAGCGAGTCTCCTGCCTCAGCCTCCCAAGTAGCTGGGACCACAGGCGCCCACCACAACGCCCGGCCATTTTTTTTTTTTTTGGTTGCAGCCATCATTGTTGTTTGGCGGGTCGGGCTGGGGATTTGAACCCGCCACCTTAGGTGTACGTGGCTGGCGCCTTAGCCGATTGAGCCACAGGCGCCGAGTCATTTTTTTTTTTTTTTTTTTTGACAGAGTCTCACTTCATCACCCTAGGTAGAGTACCATGGCATCATAGTTCACAGAAACCTCAACACTCTTGGGCTCAAGAGATTCTCTTTTTTTTTTTTTTTTTTTTTTGAGGTAGAGTCTCACTATATTGCCCTCAGTAGAGAGCTGTAGTGTCACAGCTCATACAACCTCAAACTCTTGGGCTTAAGTGATTCTTTTGCCTCAGCCTCCCAAATAGCTGGGACTACAGGTGCCTTCCACAAGGCCCGGCTATTTTTTATTGCAGATATCATTGTTGTTTTAGCTGGCCTGGGGTGGGTTTGAACCTGCCAGCCTCGGTGTATGTAGCATAGAGCCTCAAGCAATTCTCTTGTCTCAGCTTACCAAGTAGCTGGGACTATAGGTGCCTGCCACAGCACCCAGCTATTTTTAGAGACAGGGTCTTGTTCTTGCTTAGGCTGGTCTCAAACCTGTAAGCTCAGGGCAATCCATCTACTTCAGCCTCTCAGAGTGCTTGGAGGCTGTGAGCCACCGCACCCAGCTCCTTTCCCCATTTGATAACAATTATTTCCTTTCTCAAATCCTCCAACATTTATCCACATTTTTCATGACACTAAGCTCTCACTACTTTCAGGATTATTTGTTGTGACCAATTCTCTTATTTGGAATGTAGGCTTATAAGAATACTAATGGAGGCTCGGTGCCTGTAGTACAGTGGTTACGGCGCCAGCCACATGTGCTGAGGGTGGAGGGTTCTAGACCGGCCCAGGCCAGCTAACCAACAATGACAACTGCAACCAAAAAATAGTCGGGTGTTGTGGCAGGCACCTGTAGTCCAACTACTTAGGAGGCTGAGGCAAGAGAATCGCTTAAGCCCAAGAGTTGGAGGTTGCTGTGAGCTGTGACACCACAGCACTCTATGGAGGGGTGACATAGTAAAACTCTGTCTCAAAAAAAAAAACAAAGAAAGAATACTAAAGGAATTTTACCCACATTTGTATTCGAAATGCCTAGAAGGGTACAACTCATAACAACCCCCCAAATATTTATTGTTAAGTGCACATTGTCTCATTCTCCAGTTGTTTCACCTACAGTATTTTTATTCCACCTCTACTAATTGTCCTGTCTAAAGTCACTATCAACTGCTGGATCATCCTAATAAGACTTCTCCAGAAGTGTCAGTGTTATAAATTGCTGATCTGACCTATCAGGTTATTCTCCGGTTTAGAATCTTTCAAATAAATTGCTTCTTATGCCAGTCTTTTTTCCCACTTTATCCCAAAACAACAATAACACTACAGTTTATCATATCCTTTTGCATATGTTGCAGAATACCCAAAGCTTCCCTTGATTAGCAGCCCTAATCCAAAAATGCAAAACATTTTGAGTGCTTAACAGCCACATTCAAAGGAAATACTTAAGGAAACATTTCAGGTTCAGATTTTCAGATTAGGGATGTTCAACCAGGGTAAAGAAAAGGCAAACATTACAAGTCCACTAAAATTTGAAATCTAATTTCTAATCTCAAGTGGGTGTAAAATTATAAGGCTAGGTACGGTAACTCATGCCTGTAATCCTCACACTTTGGTAAGCTGAGGGGATAGGATGATTTAAAGCAAGAGTTCAGGCTTGAGGGGTCAAGATGGCCGACAGGCACCAGTCTCCGACAGAAGCTCCTGTTCAGAGGAAAGGATAAAGTCCAGAGAAACCTCCAACAAAGTCAAAAATTGGGAGCCCAGCTGAGAGAGAAGAGTGATACCGGAGGGACACCTCTTCTGAGAGGGGCAGAGACTCCTAGAGGACAATCCACAGGTACATAAACCACCCCAAAGGAATAGTGCCCATCCCCTCCCCCAGGGAAGGTATGCTTTTCCTTTGTTTCCTCTTCAACCGCTCCTCCAAGTCTCCTACAGGCCACTGATAAACTGAGGACCTATTCTCTCACTCCATGAGTGAGAGCTGCCAACA
>CAUYQV010188184.1:0-25665 GCA_963574575.1 Galagoides demidoff
CTGTGGTCCCAGCTACTTGGGAGGTGGAGGCAGGAGACTTGCTTGAGCCCAGGAGTTGGAGGTTGCTATGAGCTGTGATGCCATGGCACTCTACCCAGGGGGATAGCTTGAGGCTCCATCTCAAAAAAAAAAAAAAAAAGAAAATAGATGTCTATGTACAGTTTGGCCATCTCCCCCTTCTCAGCCAATCCCAGCTCCTAACTGGAAGTCTTGTCCACATCTGTAGTTCAGCACTTTTTGTCTCGCTCACACAGGCCCTGAGACAGGATGACTTCCCACTGTTCCTCGCTGCATCATCGTGGCTAGTTCCCTTAATTATATGGTAACAATCTGCTCTCTCAACTCAAGTGTGCTATTTATTTCCTAATGGAAACTTGATTCATATTCATTTAATATGCATGCATTCACTAGGAAGTTTGCTAATACATATAAAATCATTGTGGTGCGGTAGACTTGAATTGTAGATGTATTGATGAGATCCATCCCAAAAGATGACTTTAAAATATGAAACGGAAAGGAGTTATAGTTCCCAAAGGGAAAGTAAAAAACAAAGGCAAAAAGCAATAAAAAGAAATCCTTTTCAGAATAACATTAGGAGGTGAACTAGACTTGTCACAAGAAAACCCAGGTCTCTGCATTGCTTTGCCATTTACGACTCAAGTTGTTTAAATCTGTGAATGGCCCCTAGGAACAGTAGGAAGTCATCCTGTCTCAGGGCCTGTGAGCCAGACAAAAGGAGTGAAAGGTTTCATCATATGTAAGATGGGGATGCCTATGGTACAGGATTGTTGAGAATCCCACGAGAAAAGGTAAACATGTTTAAACTTATTTAATAATTCTTAATATCATGTAGTATAAGCTAACATCATTAATTTTATTTATTATATGCTTACATATCATATCTGAGTATTAAAAATAAGAAGGGTAATACTTTCCACTTCAAGGGTCTCATTACTCAGCGAATCTAGAATATTTTAAATCCTGTCAACTTGATTGATACCAGTAGTGGAGACAGACATTCAGGTTGCGTCGATTGGCATGGAGCCAGGAGAACTTGTACCTCAAATTCGGGTTCATTTTTCTTCTCTCTATCGCTCCTTGTTTTAGGACAACTTATTCATGTTTTTCCTCTTCCTTTTTCCCCAGTAGTAATGAAAAATTACCAGCAGAATAATTGGCTAATTAACACCAGTGATTTGGGGGTAATACCCACAATTGATTGTATTTTCTTTAAGACATTTTTAAGAGTTATTAAAGATAATTTTAAAAAGTAAAATTACTGTGGAAAAAGCCTCACAGAATCACATTTCACAGTTTTATGTAAAAACAAACCCAAGCCCACAGAGCTGTATCTGTGGAAGGCGTACACTATGGGCTCCTGAAGATGTTTGTCTAAAGTATTTTTAGTCAATACTAGGAAGGAATTGAAGTGTTCTTTCCTGAGCATTAAGTGATTAGATTGTGCTACTTCAATTTTTTTTTTCCTTATACCTGCGGAGAAACAGACACTATGATCTAATTGGTTATTTTTTTGTTTGTTTCTATTGCCAAATACCACACAGCATTTATGTGGTGTTTCAATGACCATTCCTCCCTCTTCTCTCCGTCTGCCTGTACCCCCTCTGCCGCAGACGTTTATCTCCTGTGTATAACAGAAGTGACCATATTTGTGTAAAAAGAAAAAGAGCCATAGAAGTGAACGCTGCCTTAGCTGCATCTGTCCTCCATCTCTCTGACTCATAAGGACCTAAAAATTCTCCTCTCAATTTCTATTTTCCATTTCGTTCCTGCAAGTCCTTAAGTATTATAGAAAAAGACCTCATACATAAGTAATACAGAAACGAAATGGAACTGTAATTAAATTTCGACTTTGTAGGTTAATGACTTCAGAATTTTGGGTGCGCCCAAAGCAGGCAGGGAGCTGGTTAAAAATCCTGATTCTTATCCAACCACCAGTAGTGGGTTATCTCTGAGCACCTCTATTACTCTGGTGGATGGGGTATGAAGTGGTTTTAAAAGTCAGATCTGATTCCCTGTGTCCTGTGCCATAATATCCCCCTTGAGGCTGTACAATTACACAGCAAATTTTCACTTATTTAATATTTGATTTGTGGTTTTTGATGGCCTAAAATGTACATATTCTATCAGGAAAGCCTGCCACTGGGCAAGATCTATTATGACATCCAAAGAGTGACTTAGCATTTAAAACCATGCTTCTGCAGAAGTACTCACTAGTCACAGGTGACTATTGAGCACTCAAAATATGGCTAGTATGACTGAGAAAATAAAATTTTAAGTTTTACTTAGTTTTAATTAACTTAAATTTAAATACCTACATGCAGCAACTGCATTGTCTAGTCCCGAGATGGAGTATTTCTATCATCATGAAATGGATGTCCTCTGGGGCAGTGCTGACTTACTCTCTTTATAGCTTACATATCCCTCCGGCTTACTCTGTGTATATCTTCAACAGTTTGAAAGCTGCTGGTGTTCTTTAACGAAAAGACAGCTGCCAAGATCAATGACAGAAGTTGCCTGGGTAATGTGTAAAATGACTTGGTGCCCAGATGCCTCTGTTCTCAGGAAAATTCCACTTTGAACTAAGGCAAAGGCCACACCTGGATTCAAATTCCTTCACTACAAGTCTTAGCTGAATGTCTGTGGACAAATACCTGTGCGGATTTGATTTCAACTTTTTCATTTATCAGTGGGGGAAAGCTACTGATCTGATTCAACATGCGAGCACTGCCAAAAGTAGCAAACACTTGAGTTTACTGCCCTCTTTATTTTACCTGAATGAGAATATGATGACATAAGTTTCACCCTAGCTAATCTCTCTAATGGACATCTATCTTCCCTGTGAAGAAATGCCTGCATATTCACATTTAATCTCTCTGACAGAGACTCCTAGGAAAGAGAGGTCAGCTGAATTCTCCTTTAGCTGATCATTAGTTGAACACTCATAGCATATTTTCTTCTGGTAAGTCCAAGTAAAGAAAGATTTTTCGATTCTAACAGGCCACTTGTGCTGCCATCTTGAATTCTTGGTTACTGGTAGGAACCTGAAGGTCTAGGGAGCATGAACGGCTACTCAGAACGCCTCTTAAGGCTCACACTGGCAGTGGCAATGGCAGTGACCAGCATTTACTTTGTTCTTCTGAGAAGCGTGCCCTTTCTCCTTCCTTCCTTCTCCTTTGCTTCCTCCCTCCTTCCTCTCTGCTCAATAACCTATGTCAGGGCAGAAAAATTCACTCTTAGGCATGTGGGATTCTTGTGAGACTTGACTTGCTTAACCCAAAGTGTCTCAATCTCAACTATATTTATTTTATAATCAGTTGAGACATAATTAAATGTCTGATAACTGCATTACACTGAAAGACTCAGTTTTGAAAGTTCTTCGGGTGATTTTACTGTGTAATGAGGGCTGGCAACATAATCAGAGACACAAAGAGTAGGGCGGGTAGACGAATCAACACTGTTTAAGTGTGGCACAGGAGCTTCTAGGTTCCAGTGCGCAGCGAGATGAAGAAGGTGGAAAACACTGCTCTCACCCACGCTGGGAGCTCAGCTGAGGCTCCGGTACAATGTGGCATTTGTGTTTACTCAAGGTAAGTCTTAAAATTAGGGAGGGATAAGCAAGCACTTGCAGCTAAAATGATGTAGAAAACTGTGATATGAAAAATTAAAAAAAATGTTTCTGGCATGTCATTTCTCTTGCATTAGGTGGACATCACTGACCAAGGGTCCTTTCAACTAAAGCATCACATACCAATTGAACTCCTGACGTGTGAGGGGGTAGACAAGTTAGACAGCCATTTTTGAAAGAATTTCTATATTAGTACTTTCCGTGATTTTACTACAACTGATAATTGGAACAATATGGTGAGAAAAAGTATAACACTAAAACACAAACCTGCCTGTTAGTCCCAGCTACTTGGGGAGGCTGAGGCAAGAAAATCACCTAAGCCCAGGAGTTGGAGGTTGCTGTGAGCTGTGATGCCACAGCACTTTACCGAGGGCGATAAAGTGAGACTCTGTCTCTTAAAAAAAAAAAGAAAGAAAGAAAAAGAAGAACACAAACCTGCTAGACAAAACACATACACAGGGCGGCACCTGTGGTTCAATGGGTAGGGCGCTGGCCCCATATACCAAGGGTGGCAGGTTCAAACCTGGCCCCAGCCAAACTGCAACAAAAAAATACCAGGGGTCTGTGGCGGGTGTCTGTAGTCCCAGCTAGTTGGGAGACTAAGGCAAGAGAATCACCTAAGCCCAAAAGCTGGAGGTTGCTGTGAGCTGCAACTCCACAGCATTCTAGCGAGCGCAACGAAGTGAAACTCTGTCTCTAAAAAAAAACCCACACAGATACACTTTTTTTTCAGCCTAATTAACTGTTATATCATTACAAAAAGGAAAATTAAATAAAGTATATACTTCAATAATTCCTATTTTGTGAAGGTATAAAAATGCAGGAATGCAGGAATACAATTCTGTTATAACCCAAATATTGCATGTTTTTTTTCCTCCCTAAATTATCCCTCAGAAAAGAGAGGATTGGCTTGTTTCCAAGTCTGCAAATCTTATATCATAAGTTGTTCCCTATTTTCTGCGGGAAGGATGTAGTTGTTTGAAATACCTCAAATCAATTTTTGTTTTTGATTTTTTTTAGTGGATGACTTATAAAGTCACTAAAAGAGGAGAGAAGGACATTAAATATAGATTTTGTCTTTATGCCTGAGGATTTGACCTCACAATTATAGATGTTACTGTAAAGATGACTCTCAAAGTTCTCCTTAAAAAGCAGCATACGGGTTGTTACAAACTGGAGATTGTTATTTAACAACGGCAGGATGAATGAAGAACAAAAAAATGTTCTAGTGTTATAAAAACTCACAGTATTTTCTTGGGACAAATTTTTTGTTGATAGTATGTTACACATTCAAAAATTGCTACTAAGCAAGATTGTGTCACCAGACACAGGGATGGATAAAAGTAAGATTTCTAAATTAAGGCAATTTATCTTACTTTAAATAGTACATAAATAATCAAAATGATAAGTTAAATAGTGTAACTGTAAATTTAATTGTCCCTGAACATTTTTTAGATGTTTTCTATTTTCCCTAAATCATTTTCTTTTGCATTATATAATGAGGCAAATCTTTTCATTAAAATTGTTGTTACTTCATATTTGGACATATGTTGTCAATATTTATTTGCTGATATTTGTAATCTAATGCTGGAAACAAAAATGATTGTTAAATCTCTTTGACTTTGTGCTATGCTTTCTTTTTTTAATTAATAGGACTTCACTGGTCAGAAAGCAACACAGATTACTTGATTTAAGACATCAGCAACAGCAACACAAAACACTTCCCTACACCGTGAGGGATTTAAAAACAAAGTGAACACTAGCACTTTTTTTTAACTGTTTTATTTTTTGTGATAGCATCTCACTCTGTTACTTACAGAGTAACAGAGGCTACAGTGCTGTGGTGTCAGCCTAGCTCACAGCAATGTCAAACTCCAGGCTCAGTTGATCCTCTTGCTTCAGCCACACAAGTAGCTGGGACTATAGGCACCTGCTACAATGCCTTGCTCATTTTTCTATTTTTGGTAGAGGTGATGTCTCGCTCTTACTCAGGCTGCTCAAGGGATCCTCCTGCCTCTGCTTTCCCAGAGTGCCAGGACTATAGACATGAGCCACCCACCCAGGTAACTTCTCTATTTCAAAAGCACTAAGGTCAAGGGCAAGTCATAAAGCTTGTATAATGTTTGCATGATGAAACTAAGACCTGCTTAATGTTAGAAATCAGTAAAATAAAAAAGATTTTCAATTAGTTACACATTCTGGGAGAAGGCCACACTTAGAACTTTGACCTGATATGGAGAAAAGCTAATTATATAACTAATTATAGAATATTTTGAAATAAAAAAATGAATAAACCAAAAATGTCTTCAAGCTTTATTTTCTACCTATATAATTTTCATTTCCATTCTATATACCTGGAATTAAAACTAGTTTAAGTGGGTTATGGTTTTGAAATTTCAAAGCAGTTAATTAATTATAAAATCAATAGCTTATACTTGAATATTCTTTCTTTACAAAGGCTTAAAAAATCACATTAGATATTCCTGTTATTTCCCAAATTGTTAACAGACACTTCATAGCTTCAATAAATGTGTTTAAAATTTTTTTAAATATGATATAAAAGGTCAAAATCAGAAATATTAGTTAGTTAACAGTAAGGATCTAAATTACATAAACAGTGCTATAGGGAGTGTTTAGCAAATAAACAATTTAGAATCAATTTTGTATCTTTTTAAAACACTTCTAAAGCAACAAACAAATAAAAATAAAAACATTAGCTCTACAACTAGAGGTCTCTGTTGAACATGCCTGACTTCATCATCAAGGCCTCTAATCAAACCAGGTATGTGAAGTCACAGTATTTGCTTAAAGTTTGGCCTATACAATCCTGAGAACTTGAACCCCTTCCTTTCATGTGCTTCTGTGAAAATTCGGGCAGTGGATACATCTATTTACTTGTCTCCAAGATAGCAAATTAAATCAGTGTAAATCAAAACTCTAAATAATAAAGTTTTTCAGAGATACCAGGCATAACTCACCCTCTGCGATGTTTAATTTTTTTTTTTAATGTGTCAAAATGGCTTGGCCATAGCACCCAAGATATTTGATCAGGTCCCAATCTGGATGTGGCTGTGATATTTAGGTGAAGTTGACTTTTAAACTGGGAGATTATCTCTTTAATGTAGGTGGGTCTCATTATTCAATCAGTTGAAGCCTTAGGAAAAAGTCTGAGGTGCCCTGAGGAAGAAGGCACGGCACCTCCATACTGCCTTTGAACTTGATCATCAACATAAGCTCTTCCCAGAGTCTCCAGCCTGCCAGTTTGACCTGAGTTTTTCAAAGTTGCCAACCTGCGCAGTCACTTGAACAAATTTCTTAAGATAAATCTCTATCACATATCTATCTGTTCACCCTACTGTTTTCATTTTGCTAGAGAACTCTAACGTACCTTCCATCCCTGATTCATTTTTCTTCATAAGACTTGTCCCCTACCAATGGACTCTAACATATATATTGTTTGTGTCTTTGTTTATTGTCTGTCTCCTCTACTAGGCTGTTTGGTTTAAAAAGGCAGAGTGTCTTATTTTTTTGTTCTCTAACTTTAATACTTGGTACTCAATATACGTATGTTTGTCAAATCAATGGATTAGACATTTAATCAGTTCTTTATCATATATTTAACATTTAAAACAAATGGAAGATTTATTTAAATCTAGAGTTTATCAAAAAGAAAAAGCCATAGCAATGAATAAAATGTAATGAGTATATGTTTTAGGTGAACTGGCATATATTTACCAGACTGTATTTGACTGCATTTTAATGTAAAATAAGCAACTGATTTTTATCAATAAATTATTTTTACTGTTATCTACATAGATTCATAAAACCCAAATATTAATACTACTCTGAGAAGCTAATGTAAAAATAGATATTTATATCCTAGATAACTAAATTTTTCTAAAGTAGCAGTCTTGTGTTTTCATCACGGTTTATGCACATTTTTAAACATTGTAACAATAGACGCAGGTGTAGAAATTTGGTGTACCTTTTTAGTTATTTGTTTGAATTACACAACATGGATTTCCTTACTATTTTAGAAAAGTTTACTCAATCTACATGTTAGCAAATGAGAAGCTAAAATCAATTAAAAAGTCTAATTCCACTTTCAGAAATATAATTTCTTTCTTAATTTTAGTTTATCTTGGAAAATGAAGTTATGTAACATTATTATGAGAATTATTCTGCAATTATTTCTTTCAGATGCAATTCATGATAAAAAACCATCAAACTTCCCAAAATTATATCATACCTTTATGAAACTAAAGTTAATAAAAATACTATATTATTATCAGGAGTAAAAAAAAAAAATTCAATTTATACACAAGGCAGTTATACGAATGAAAAAATATTCCATCCAGAGAGAAGATGCCTTGTAAGAGAAAGCATAAACCTATTTCTGAAACAGAATTAGACCTGTTTATTTTATTAAAAAGTTGACATAGGTTATCTTTAGTGTTTATGACTTGCAAACTAAAGTATTTAATATTTAAGATGTTTAAATACAAGCAGCAGTAGTTTGGTAATCAAAAGGAATAATTTGAATCATCTCAGAAAAATAAATTTATTATAATTAGGATATTTCAGAATATGATTAAAACATTCAAAAGAAAATGTATTCACCTTTCTTGTCATCAAAGTAGAGAGTCTGTTGAGCTGGATTTGACCACTGGAGGGAGGTGTTATCATTTTGATCAACCCTGCAGGTCAAAATTGCAGTTCCTCCTTCGACAACTGTTACGTTCTGTGTTAGTGGGAACTGCCCTTGGCTGCCTAAAAGGGGATTAAAGAAAACGTGGTTTAAATGAAAGTCAAAAAATGATTAACTTCCCAAGATCAACACTGGACTTCACTGCTCCCTCAAAATAAAATTTAAATCAGCCAAACATCAGCAACCAAACGATATATTACAAAAGAGAAAAATAATTGAAAGTCCTCAATCAGAGAACAGCAGTATTGACATGCAATCAAAACTCTTTTATATTTGCTTATAGGTTTAGAAAATCTTCTGTTTCTCTCAGGCACACATAAAGATTTATATTCAAATAATAATCCGATAATCACTAATATCTCTAGGTTTTGCATTAATTATATGGTATTAGACTTGGATTTAGGAATCTCTAAAGCAGTAGAGAAAACATAAAATACTTCCCTGGGAAATTCTATAAATGTTTAGACTCAATTTCTGGTAAAGAAAATAAAAAAAAAATTCTGTTTCTCCAGGGTTTCTCATAGAGGTAGCTGTTTTTAGAAATATAACATATGTTGGAGAAAACACTGTGCGTCTTCTGTAAAAAGTGTTCATTTGGTAGAATATCTATTAAACACTTAAAGTGATTACTCTAAACCAGGAGATATAGGTAATAGTCAACTCTTTCTGTATATTTGTTATAATCACAAAGATGCTTATTTTTAAAATGACCCCGGTTAATTTGGACATCAATTATACATAAGCAAGTTTTTTTATTTTCCTAAGTATCATATTAATTTATTAAAGTAATTCATATAATAAATTTTCTCAATAAGTGCACTTCTTATCATTAAAACAAAATTCATACACGTAGAACTTAATACATAAATTTCACTCCACCAAAATGATCTGAAGATACGCTCATGCATGGCTCAGAACAATGATCAACATGGGTGAAAATGACTTTCTAGAGCCAGGTTAAAACACTGATCTGTAAACAAGATAGGTCATTAAGTCAAGCATAATTTCCATATGCAAGAACGTTATAATGACTTAATCACACCCAGGAAATATCCTTCTTTTTTCTTCTTTAGTTTTTGTAATGATTTTATCATTATTACAAGCACCACTTGAGGTTATGTTGGAACTATTGGCATAAGAATCTTATTACTAAGAAGCTTGTTGATTGGCACCGTAAGAGACAGAAGAGCCTGGAGGGGAAAATTTCTTTCCAGATCTAAATGACACAAGCACAGAGGTTCATGACCACCTTATATAATTAGGCCTATCAAGTAAAAAATCTGATATCAGTAGCTTTGTCTCCTCAATGCCAACCTCTTAGAGTCACTATGGCAACTCTCCAGGATATCCCCCTGTAATCTTTAGGGTGGAGTTTTTAAATTGAGGTTAGGAGATGTCTGGAATAAATTCTTTGATAGTTGACTTGAAAGTCAACAGGAGCCAGAGTGGGATGTGTTTTGCCTTCAGCTTAGAGGTGACCTCTAGCAGGGTGATATGGAGAACTATCAATCTTGGGAAGTGAGGTGAGGCGAAAAACCACATCAGAGAAAACATTATCTAAAAAAAAGAATAATTACCAGACATTAGCAGCTAATAAATATGAAGCTCAAAATGGTTTTAAGACACTTTTTCAGATTCCCTGGTATTGACATAATGCATAAATTGAGCAATCTGGGAGTGATTCTTTAAGTAATAAAAAGCACGCAACTGCTAATAAAAATATACATACATAGTTCAACCCAGACGTCATTTAGATTATCAACTGGTACATAAATAATGCCGTTTGCTTCTTTAAAGAAGTCGGAAAAGGGCAGTGATGCTTGCAACAATTTCATCCACTACATTTGCAAAATAATTTTCAAAACATCCCCGTAAGAAAATATCCTTCTCATTTCACAGATGGGTAAACTGACACTGGGAGGTTAAGTGATTTTTCCATGGTTAAAAAAAGTGAACGAACTATCTGCGGTTTGTTCTGAAAGTTCAACATTTTCCCCAAAGGTTTTTTATCACTGTTTAAATGTGAATTAGACAACAATTCAAAAAACTGAGTAATCATTTTAACAATGAAACTTACATTGTAAAATCACACAGGATAGGATGTCAACATTAACTACCCTTAAATATGTTGTGCTCTTGAAAACTTACGTTTGATAACTACTTTACCCTTTCCTTTCTGGCCCACAGAAGATAGAAAGACACTATGAGGACCTTGTACATGCCAGGAACTGTACGGACACTAGCAGCCTGTACCCTTTCCTTCCAGGTTGACAATCAGGACATCTTCCCTCCATCTTCTCCCCACATGGGATTCTGACTTTAAGGTATTATAACTTCAGTTTTCTGGGACCTGCAGCCTAAAACACCTGCAGTCTGATAATTTTGTTTTTCCCAGTACAGAGCAAATTCATATGGACAATCCCCTAATCCTAACTACCCTTAGGATATGTGGTTTCCAAACTCAATTCAAAAGTTTGTGTTGAAGGCAAACGTCTCAAAGCTTTGAAACGACTTTTACTTATGACTGGAACCTGGAAAGAGCATCACATTACCTGCTACTTTATTTTTTTAACTCCTCATAGCTCAAAAGAGTCTTTCCAAAGCAATTACTAAATTAGTACGTTAGCAGATCACTGCAGCTAATAAAAAGGTACTGTATATTTCAAAAGAATAGACTTTTAATGTTCTTACTGAAAAAATAAGTTGATGAGGTGACGAATATATTTTTGGTTTGATAAAACCTTTTGGTATTGTCTACATAGATCAAAATAGTTATGTTATAGCCCATAAATAGACAAAATTACTTGTCAATATAAATTTTAAAAAATTAAAAAACTTTATTCTCAATGAATTCATTACACAGATACTTGGAAGGACTTACTATATGCTTACCCTAGAATCAATATTTAAAAGATATATAGAAGAAGAGAAATTTGCTAAGGCATTTGCAAGGTAATTAGAAACTTTAGGAGAGGATACGATGACCAGGAAGAAGACACCTTGAATACAGTGCAGTAGTGATATGGTTTACAATCCACAGGGATTTCTAATATGCGTGTCATTGGCCTTATCATTTAGTATAAATAATACTGGGTCTCAGTAAGCTCACTTCCATCCTGGATTTCAAAGGAGTCATTCTTATCAATCCCGATATGATAAGATTTTTTTCTTTTTTTTTTTTTAGAGACAGAGCCTCACTTCGTCATCCTCAATAGAGTGCTGTGATGTCACAGCTCACAGCAACCTCCAGCTCTTGGGCTTAGCTCTTGCCTCAGCCTCCCAGTAGCTGGGACTACAGGCACCCACCACACCACCTGGCTATGTTTTGTTGCAGTTAGGCCGGGACCTGGTTTGAACCCACTACACTCAGAATATGGGGCTGGTGCCCTACTCACTGAGCCACAGGCACCACTGCACCTGATAAGATTTTACAAAAATACAACTTCCACATTGGAATTATACTAGCTGGCTATTCTTCCAGACAAGCTACAATTATCATTTTCTTCCTTCTCTCCTAGTTTCTCCCTCTTCTAATTATTTGTATAATTATCTGTCTCCTTTACCCAATTCTAAGCCAATTAAGAGGATGGGAATCGGGCCTTCTTACTTACCTTTGAATCAGGTACACTACTTAACAGACTATATTTTCAATGAAAGCACTCATGAATGTTCACTTGTCCAAAGTGAATGGATCCTCTTAGAGCAGGGGCTGGCAGGTGCAGGGGAACTTTTAACAGTAGAATAACCAAAATAATTCATCTACCGTATCAGTTCATGGGCAAAATGGAGGGGCAGAAGGAGTGTGACTAATTCTTCTCAGATAAAAACACATGGAAAATTAAATCATACGATTTTTAAAGACATATTGGTATGATGTCTTAAGACATCTTTTTTAAGTTTCCACTTGAGGTGCATAAGGAGTATATTTAAAGAAGTGTACCAGATGGCAATCTAGAACGGATATATTTAACATCATTAAAGTCCTGAACTAGGACATGAAATGACAAAACTGTGCCAAATTTATTTCTCCAGAAAGGAGAATAACAGTATACAGTAACAGTTCTTGAATATTAAGTACAAGTCCTCCCGAAACCTTTGGAGGTTGACGGACATCTGTGAGTCTGAATCTGTTTTGCTTTCACTTCCTTGTCCATTTTCTCTGCATCGTTAATAGTGGCTTTCCTATATTCCCTCATCCCTCAACCATTATTAAGACAGTGGCAAATGTGTGAAAAATACAGTTAACTTTAATTGAAGATGCACAATGTGCCGGGTGCTGCTCTAAGTGCATTTCCTTTATCAACGATTTAATCTGCATGACAACCTTGTCATCGTCTTTACCTTGAAGAAGAGGGAACTGATGCACAGATACATTAAAGTAAGTGCCCTAGTCGTATAGTCAGAGATTATAAAAGCCAGGTTTTGAACTCTGGCCCCTGTGTAATCAGACGGCTTAAACACAGAGTGGCCTTGAAAATAAAGTGGATTTAATTCTGAGTGAGTAACTGTGATAAATGAAGGATAGTGTGCAATCAAACATTTGAAAAATGCATTTAGACTTTCTACGCCTATTTTTAAAAAGGGAATGAACATTTGAAATTCTAGTAAAAACATAATATGCCAGAGCTGGCTCACATCGGCTCATGAGAGTAAACGGAGTGCCACTCTTCCCAATGCTTTCTCAGTGACATACGTTGGTAGCTTGAAATTGACCACAGAGGGAGTATTTTCTCCATGGAAATTGGCAAACACTACAAGTCAATGATTTTCCCCATAGTGCACGTTGTTAAATATTTATAGCGCACCACTAAAAACCATCCTTGATGTCTCTTGTTGGGGCTTCTGTGCACATTTTTAACTTTCTCCCCCCTCCTACCCACAATTCTGCCAATAAAAGCCCTTTTCTTCCACTCCGTAGACAATGATCTTAAACTAGTAGTTTTAATTAGGCTGCCAAGTTCATTTCTTTCTACCTAGTGCCAGTGTCTTAAAACCATTTAGGTTAGTTTCTTTAGTTATTCAGAAAAAATTTGCTGATTTATTGCCACAAAAGACATTTTCCTGATGAACAAAAATTCGATATCCTGAACAGATAGCTCTCCTGGACCTATCTTTAAACAGCAGACAAAACAGCTGCCATTATCCCTCCAATGTTCCCATCTGTCATACAATTAGGAAGAGAATGCCAATGTTTGCTTATCTACATTAAGAATTACCAAGTTCAAAATCAAGTGATCAAGTCCTGACTCCTTTTGACCGCAGTTAGTTAAGAGTCATCCTTCCTTCACAATTTCATGATGCCTTCACTGTCTGACACCAAGAACCCTGCACATTGTCACACAACATGCAAAGAACAAATTTTAAGATTACAGCCCCCCTCACCTTGGTTTTAGGCTATGATGTGCCAATAGGTCGGTAAGCGATAAGCAAAGTGGTGGAGAGAGATCTTAAACAAGCAATATTGTTAAGGACAGCAGGCAGGTAAATTGTATGCTTTAACACGGATCCCAAAGCATGGCTTTGCTTCTTAAAAATAGCATCATTCAAGCCTTGCTATTTTTTGAATGGACAATAAGTGAAGGCAATGGTTTTCTCCGTCTCTCTTGCTGGGCTAAAGATTAAATGTGGGCCACAGTTGTGGGTCAGCTCACACTGCACCTGAGTGCTACTAGCAGAGAACAATAATCACCTAAGCTATATCTAGACACATGGGCAGAGGTTTAGCTTATAAACATTTGAGATCATTTCAGGATGGGATCAAATTCTGTTGGTTATTTAACAGAAATGGAGGACCTCTCATTATCTTTTTCTTCCTGAAAATGAGCAAAACTTTCAAAGGAAGAATCAGATTTGACAACAACGAAAAAGAACAAATGAAAACATGATGTGAGAAGAATTTAAAATATAATTTTTCAATGTGAAAGTATAAAAGTCTCATGAAATAAACAATATGGTGGATCTTGATGCTTCCTATTGAGAAGTATTGTATTTATACTTAGTGAAAACTGCCAACATAGTTTACCAAACTATTTAATTGGAGAGAGATACTGCCACCTGAATCAAATAGCATACCTAATGTGTGGGTTTGTTTTGTATTCTCTTAAGGACCGCATGTAAACAAAAATACTGTCTTTCTATTAAGGTTTTCTTCTATCTTAGTTGTGAAAGCACAGATGCTAAATGGATCCGTAGATAAAAAGTGAGTTAAGAACTGTACTTTGGAAGTGAGACGAATGTAACTGAAAAGTTTATACCCTCATATTAATTTGAAATAAAAAAGAGCAGTTCTCAAATACAAAACTCAAAAATAAATAACAGAAATAGGCCAGACAATTTTAAATGAAGTACTAAGTTCTCCTTAAGGACTTCCCTTCAACTATTCTGTTTTTTTGTTCTCCTCTCTCTCCTATGTTCCATGCACAGGTTAGGAGTATTTGTTTTAAGAATCTGCATCTTAGAAAGTTCAAGATCTTTCTTCTTGCCTAGAGTCTAAAAATATATCGAAATGCACACACAGCATGCTATTACTTCCACTAAATTACGGAAGGCATTCTAAACAAATAACCTTCTAATGTGAAAGCTGTGGCCTGTAGTTGTGTGGACGGAAGCACATACTGCATTCTGAAGTCCGCTGGATTGAAAAGCACAATGTCATTAGGGCAGACTTGTAATTCCAAAGAGAAGGGCAATGCATGCTCCATCATGTGAGAAAGAAAATTAGAGAAAAACTTAAGACAGATAACTAAGTACCAAATGTTTCCGCTTCTGGAATTTCTCTCTGCTCTTTCACTCAGAACCCACTAATGACTTCCCTTGTCCTTTTATTGAGGCTTTGTATGCCTGAGAAATGCTAAGTTCCCTGTCTCCCTGGGCTACCACACATTATCTATTTTTCTTTGATACCACAATACTTCATACTCCTAGGATTCAGTCTGCCTTTTAGAGTATAACACCTGGTATCCACCTTCTGTGCCACCACTCTGCCCAGCCACTGTGGAGCGTGGCCATGAGTCTGGCGCTGCTTGCCAGTTTCCATAGAGACCGGAAGCACTTCGGAGACCTGTGTTCCAATGCATCTGCCAGACCAAGGCAGGGAAGAGACAAAGCTGGCGGGGAGCGGGTCTTGCAAGGCCAGGAAAGGTTGGAAGGGCTTTCGCCTCCTGATATCAGAGTGTAACAGTGCCAAATCGGCAACTTCAGCCGTTACAATCCTGTAGACCAGATCCTGGTGTTCGCTACGGCCTTTGTGAGCAGCCCATTCTCCTACCATCTCCGGGGGCAAAAACTCTTGTGTACTCAAAGGTTGGCCCTAGGCCTTTGTTGGCTTCTGCGTCATGACAAAAGGCTCTTTCAGATTTACAGTGGCTCCCACAGCTCCTGACCCAGAGAATCATAATTCTCCTGTAGCAATTTCACCTCTCTTTCTCTTCGCTAGAACGTGATAATCATTTTCCAGGCCGCTTCCATAGCCAAACCCAGGAAACCTATGGGATAACCATTGTATTATTTCCAGCTGACCTTCGCAGTGATCCTGTATAGGTGACCCAGTTACACAGAATCTATCAAAACTACTTACCATTTCCTTGGTCTATGGTAGGATTTATAATTAAAATTAATTTTTATTTATCAGGATCAGAGCTAGGCCTGAAGACATTTGTAATGCAGACGAAATACATACATTTCTTTGTGATTGTATACCTCAGCCTTTTCTATGATAATAAGCCCAGCAGTTAATCTTCCTACATAGACTAGATTTCTCTAATTTCTTCTATTTTTTTGTTTTCGTTAGTCATATAATTACATTTTTATGTTTCTAAATTTACAAAATCTGAAGTGTCACAGAGTACTTATAAAAATCCAGGAGCACTTTGTTTATGGATGCTTTATGTTTTTGCCCAGTAGTTGCCTTGCACAAATTTCCCATAATTTTTTAAACCTGTGTCTGTACACATTCTTTCTTTTCTTAGCTCTTCTGCTTATTGCTCTGCTAAAATGCAAAATGCACTTAGTGACCTACAATAAATACAACTATACCTGGTAGATGATTTTACAACCAAAATAGATTTTTGCAATAAAAATATTTAAAATATATTTTTATTAATTTACCTATATTGAATTCATTCTTTAAAATGTTTAGAGTTTTCTCAAAAATTCAAACACTAGTTTATTCAAAGAACACATATACTATCTCAAGGAAAAATGGAAGTGAATAAATTATTCACGTTTATATTGCCCAGGCTACTTTTTTCCTCTATAAATATATCTTCAAGTATTATAGAAGAATAAAACCAAAGGAAAGATTTAAAAATGAAAAGAAAACTGTATATCTCTCAAAGTAATATAAAAGAAAAGAGGGTTTTAGAATTATTTCATTTATTTCTTATTTAAATTAGAAATAATTTTAAAATAGACTAAATAGGGTAATTATGCATGTAATATGTACATAAAGCTATTTTATCTTTCCAGAAAACTGTTTTCAGGGTGAATGAACAAGACCTAGAACTGAGGAGCTTTCCTTGCTAACTGATGAACATTTGAGAGGCAGCCTTCCAGAGAAACGAAATTTATGACCACAATCACAGTCTGGTTCGCAGGGAAGCTCAATCACGCTACTACATTCTAAATTGAGATGTCAAACTGGAGGAAATATTCTGGAAAGGAACACACAGATGGTAGGGCTCTTCTGAAGACAGGGTGAGGAATATAGCACTGAGCATATAATAATCAATTTTCTGAGGCAAAAAAGAAAAAAAATTGAGTGGAGTGGGACATAACTGTTTAAAGTCTCTGCGAAGTCCCTGGGAAGACCTTCAGTTTGTTAGCGAAAGGAGGAAAATGACACGTACATATTTGTTTCATCTGGTAGGTCTTAGAAGGTTAAATTGTCAAAGAAAGTAACAAACAATACTAAATTGTAATATATGTCTAAATACCGTATAATTCATTTTGAATAATACGTGTAGGAAGAAATTAAATTAAAAAATGGAAGACAATAAAGCAAATATCATTAACATCCTAATGTCAAAAATATTATTATTTCAAATATATAAATACATAAAATACAGGTAGCAAAATAAGATAAAGATTATGAGGAAAGGTATAAATTGAGAAGATTCTAGAACTTCAATCTGGTTTTCATGATGGTTTTTCCTAACTGTAAAATGAATAACAAATTATACTAGCCCTCATTAATTGTTGCCTGATTTTCATTTGGTAGTGATTTGACTTAGATAGAGCACATGTATTTTAGCATTGTAATTCTTTTGGGTTGGGTGACATATATGTACATTCTACAACCATAAAATTATATTGACTATTACACAAATTGTTTCTTCATTAATTTTTTTCCTTTATTATTCTCTGAAAAAAATTAAATAGTTGTATTGGTGCACTGAATAGAGTTATTTATGTGAAAAAGCTATTTAGATGTCTGCTTGAATTCTAACTCCAAATTACAGAATGCAGTAAGAAGTTATGGAAGGACAGGCAGAAGGTACACATAGGAAAAAATATATCAAATACAAGTCATTTAGCAATGTATAATCATAGTTTATATTAAGGAGATGAACTATAAATATAATGTAATGCTTTCTGAAATACCTTCTATATTTTAAATGGATTTGTTCTATAACATACACTTCAATGATATTAGTTTTTCAACGAATATATGTTTTCTACCTAGAATGTGCTTCCATGGTGAGTGGTGAAAATATAACTGTGGATAAGCTAGAAATAAGTCTTGCTCACCCGGAACTTACAGCTGAACAAGTCAGTTAAAACAAGAAAATATAAATAAATGAAGGTAAGACTTGCTAGGAAGGAGGTAACATTTCAACTGAAACATAAATGGTGGGAAATGGCCATTTTAAAATAGCCAGAGGACAAAAATGTTAGCGACTCAGACCAGTATTCCAAAAAATACATTAGCTGATGCAAAAAGTCCTGAGCCAGAGGAAAAGAAGAGGCAAGAGGAATTGAAAACCACAATGATATAATAGCAGCGATGAGGAGACTGGACTGTGTGAGAGGCAACAGAGGGATACGGGATAGTACAGCCCAGGGTGAGGTAGAAAAGAAAGGTAAGGCCACGTCCTTCAGGACCTGTTATGTTATAATAAGAAGCTTGGATTTACTCTACAGGCAATGACAAGCATTGGAGGAAGAGGTCTGACTCAATTTACATTCTCTGATGATTTTGTTTTTCTAATTATAGTTGACCCTTAAGCAACATTGCCTTGAACTTAGGCACAGATATTTTTCAACCAAGTGCAGATGCAAAATATAGTATTTGTAGTATGCAAACTCCACATATAGCAAAGGCTGACTTTTCCTATAAGTGGTTCTACCTTGTTCAGTCCTTTCATAACTTCTTACTGCATTCTGTAATTTTGTGATGACCCAGACCCCTTGATTCCCCCTAAGACCAGTGGGGAACAAGCCCCCTACCCTTGAAAAGGAAACCTCTCATAAGCCTTTTAGTCCCAGCCCCCTCAAGGGTAGAGAAACAGTCTGAAATTAAGGAAGTATGCAGGGAGGGGTTGAGCCCTTGATGGAAAGTCCCAAGTTCTTTGGAAACTTTCTCAATTTGTGTTGAATTATGTACCCCCAGTTTGTGCCCTGTGAACTGTGTGACTCCCATCTTGTGATCTATGAGTTGATGTATCTTATGACCCATGAGGTAATATGTAACCCTGTTTTGAATTTTGTAACCCTTAATGTGATTTGCTTATATGAGCTAAATCAGCATGTACTCCCACCCTGATTTGTGTAACCCTTTATGAACTAATGTATATACCCCCTGCCTCGTGCCTTTGAGTTGTGGTGAGATGTTACCAGTTAACTCATGTACTTTTTTGCTTTGTGACCCCTGAGTTGCTGAGCTGTGCTTGCTTCAGCAAAGATCGCAATATATAAACCCTTTGACTATGCCATTCATGGCTTCATGCCTTTATAATTAGTGGCTGCATAGCCCACCTGCAGGTGCAATAAAATTTATCAATTATTACATCAAAGTGGGGTCCATTTTTCCATCTCCATGGCGGAGGATTACTACAATTTAGAGTTTAGTGGGACCTTAGTATGCGTGGTTTTGCTATATACAGAAATCCTAGAACCAATTGAGTTAATTATTATCCCTAAATCAAGAATATTTAATCTTGGAGATGAATCATGGTAAAAATTATGTTCACAATCAAGAAACTTATTGAGAAAATATCAAAGAATCCATTAAATTCTGGGATAATTTATTTGTAAAGTAACATTTTTTTTTCTAAATTTTATACTGTAAATAACTTTCTAGTACATGGAGACCCCATATTTACTGGCTTGTGCTTATACTAAAACAGGGGTACTACCTATACGTTCACGTACTCCTCACATCTACTTTAAAAAGTCATTAGCTTTGCGTTATTAAAAATGGTGAACTTTCATTTTGTTGCTTGTTTTAAACTGGAATAGTTATTTTGAAAAAAGATAGGTATTTCTGATAAATTATCTGTGGATATAAATATCATATTTAAATCAGGTTTTTATGCAAAGATTTATTTTCCTGAGTGGATAACAATCCTATTCTTTCAAATGAATAATGAGTTCCCAAAAGACAGAAAAATGAGGCAAGAAAAATTTGAGTTTTCCCTTGGCATGAGTGTATTGCATAAACTTTATAAATATAATTACTCTTTTGGCTAATATCATAGAATTATCTTTTCTGATAACAAATTTTTTATCCCCAACATAACCATACGTCCATAAATCTGATATATGTACAAAGTCCTCCATCACAGGGACCAATATACGTAGGATTGTTCCTGTTTTGACAGACATAAGACATTGCCTTACTTAGACATGATGGGAACATATTTTTTGAACACATGAACATTGTGTTCAAATGATATCATCTTAATTATTTACGTATTGATCAATATGTAGTAACAAATGAATCAACATGGAATATTCCTTAAGGAACAAGCTCCCTTTTGAAAAAGAATGTAATAACATCGTAGTTAATAGGATGTGTTTTTCACTGTTTGATCGTTTCTGAATGCACAAAGATTTCATTAATGTTGATTTCCCCCATCTTGCCCATGTTTACATGCTTTGATGTTCAAGCCCTTTGTAGTGCCATATTAGATCTAGGGGAGCTCTACCATATGAAAATAAGTGGAAACTGCTGTGGGAAAATATTAAAATAAAACTTGATACTTTGTATAGATATGTTCAGATGAATCAGCTCAAAGAATTATACTTCTGATGGAACAAAGCAGAAGTTAATACTATTTTCTCACATTCTTTTGGGGGGTTATTGCATTTTTAATCTGTTAATTAGAAAATTATGATGAATTGAAGTGTTTTTAGTTTAAATTATGATAATAATCTTCAATAAAAATTGAGGTGATATTAAAAATGATCTAATTCTTTAAAATTTAGAAAGGCTTAATCCAGAGAATGGTTGCAAAACAATAGATGGAAAAAAATACACATTCATAGTAAAGACTAATAGTCTCATGACTACAGTATTGGAATGAAAGAGTTACTACATGTTTCTAAAAAGTTAAATTTAGTGGGCTCAACTTGACAACTCTGGACCCAAAATAAATGACAACTGGGGAAGTCTCTATATACTAGACTAAGTGTCCACATGTCATTGTTGAGATCGTTTTTTGAATCACAAATGATCAGTATTGATTAAAAAATACTGAAAAGGCTGTGTAACTAGTAAGACATAAAAGGTGTATTAATCCCAGAGTTGAAGGCTTCCCCTACCAACCTGGTCCAGTCTTGGGTAAGGAACAACTGTGCATATTCAGAAACATGTCAAGGAGGGACAAGTTCTCTGTTAGCTGTTAACATCCATGTTGCATCACCTTTATAACCTTTGGTAAACTTGATGCTGGATAAAGCTTGTTGTGTTACTGTATTCATATATCTGAAATGAAGAATTACTCTACTGTTCTAGCAATATGGGCATTGCAACTATAATATCAGATTAACCAAATAACATTTCTGCCTAGTCTAGCTGCTGAGGTATGGTCTCTTTCAATAGATTAGTCACATTATTCATGCTCATAACTATTCCTCTTTGTCTTGTTTCCTTTCCAGTTAGATTGGAATTAAATAAAACATGAAATAGTACATGAAATCAAAGATATGTGCTATGGTGCTATGATAGATAAATGATGGATTTAGATTTCTCTCTCTCTCCTCGCTATGACACAATAAAAGCTGATTTTCATTGCTCAAATTTCGAACTGCATTCAATTTTGTGTTCCTGAAATCAGTCCATTGGATAGAATTTCAACTAAATTGTCCTTAATAAAATTCCTCACTTAGAGAAGTTTAATAGAAAATTAGTGTATTGCTTTGTAGTAACCTCTTTTTTTTTTAATAACAAAATGAATGGACTTTATATTTTCTTCAAGTAACAAAACTGTTTCTATAAATTTTAATAAATCCAAGGAAACTGAAGTCTCTTCAGTTGAGGCCACTGAATGGAATGAGCTAGAGACTTAGAGGGCCACTGTAGAAAGTTCCAAGTGTTTGGGTGATTGGGATAAGCATACATTTTGGATAAGTATGCAATTAATTTTGAAATGAGAAATGTATGTATACGTGTGAGAGGAAAGAAGAAATTATAATTTTAGTTACTAACAATCCATTCAACTCACATTTGGGGTTAAATTTCAAGTTCCAGTATTAAAATTATTGACCAGCTAATCTTGATGTAAACTACAAATATAACCTTATTAGACTCAAAGTGGTGCATATTTTTCTGACAACATTTTCTCACCAAAGAACCAAGTCTATAAGATTCAGGGTCAAATATGCTAAACGAATTTGTAAACACATAGAATCTATCATTAACCAAAATGATAGATTATTGATAACATAACCTAATAAACTACTTGTTAAAGTTTGAATTCCATTTAGCACTAAATTCATAGTTTATAATGCCATGATAGTTACTTTAAAAGATACCCTATAAGGCTTATTTAATGAGGAAATTTTTGGCATGTAATATACTTCCTTCTTTTTTTTTTTCTTTTCTTGAATTAGCTGTGTAGCCCCAGGGCACAGGAAATATCGATTCATATGGCAGGGTTGATAAGCATCAACTCTCCCTGCTGGCTTGGGCCAGCAAGCTGCTCAAGAATCCAGCAGATGTTTCCACAGTCTGGGCCAATGGGAACCTTATGGACCTTTTTTCCTTCATCTCCTCCCAGGAGCAAATGTTAACACAGCAGAATTTTGGGTGCACGCCAAATAAGGAGCAGAAGGGTCGGCGAGAAATAGGGAACACTCTTATCTATGAATTGTGGTCATAGGTTATTTGAATTGATGATTAAGCCATTTTAGCAGCTTATTTTTGCTTATTAGCTACTTCATTTAACCAAACTTTATAAACCCTACTGGTCTTATATAATCACATTTATTTTAAGTATGTAAATCTAATCCTTGACTATGCTATTCATTTCAAGATATAAACAAAAAACAATTGGAATATGTAAAGTAGGAAAATGGTTTATTTCAAATTTTTATTTCTTATATAAAGGGAATAACCTAGTCATCCATTTGTATATTACTAGACTCAATTTATATTTCGGAGATGTACCAATCTTAGGCCTAATTTGGATACAAATTCCGCAGAAAAACATTCTAGGAATTTAAAGTTTAAACTTGGCCTTTTTGTTTACTTAAAATCATTTTTACACAGTTAATTTTAAATTCACTCTCTGAAGAATACAATGTGATCTTATTAATGTAGCTAACCCTCATCTGTCTCTTCTCCCATAACTGTGTTGATCCAGGGCGTGCCCATTGATTTTATAAGATTAGAGGTTGTATCGCCTGCATTGAAATTCTTTATTTAAAAATCGTGTATTTCCTTTGGGCAAGTTTTCTCCTCCACCCAGCACATTAATTTAAGGGGATAAAAAAGATTCAGAAGAAGTGAAATGTGTCTCTTTGACTCAAACTATATACTTTCTTCATTTATTAGAGCACCATAGGTCATGTTACTTATTGAAAAAGAATTCAAAAATTAAGTTAGAAAAAAAGTTTGAAGAGAGAAATACTTAATGTCTGTTTATTTTTATTTATTCTATTTATTGAACACCTAATATGAGTAAGTCACATAAAATTCAAATGAAAAGAAATGGCATGGTACATAACCACACATACATAGTATAATAATGGAAGTTGTTTTATTAAGGTCAGCACTGTTCTATTATACACTCAATCAACTTCAAAAGCTCTACTAAGTGGCTGCTGGGAGGGAGGCTTGTTTCCATTTTTTTTCCATGATGACTTTGGAAAGGACAGGGTGGTTTTGAGCAAGGTAGTAATGCCTAAACAGCCGAAAGTGTTGGCAGTGTTTCAAAATGCTTCCTGTGCATAACATTTTCTAGAGAAGACACCCTCGAAAATTTCCAATGCCAAACAGTTTATAGTTGTTCCCCCTTGTATTCTCATTGTCTTGTCTTTAATTGTTAATTTAATTTTTTCCTTCATGGATTGTGCGGATGTTACTTAGCTTTGTGAATGGGAATAAAAATTTAGGTTTAGAAAGGTGGCTATTGTGGCCATGAGACAGAGCACTATGAAGATTTAATTTCCTATGAAAGTATTATTTGCAAGCTGTGCAAACAAGGAATCAAGATGATGGAGAATTTACCTTTCAGTAAAACAATTACAGATACAATTCCTGGTTTTTATAACAAAATACCCTCAACAAATACACTATTTTTGCCTTTTCTTTCTTTCTTTTCTTTCTTTCTTTTTTTATTTTAGAGTCAGAGTTTCACTTTAACACCCTCGGTAGAGTGCTCTGGTGTCACAGCTCACAGTACCCTCCAACTTCTGGGCTTAGGCGATTCTCTTGCCTCAACCTCCCAAGTAGCTGTATTTTTGCATTTTCTGCATTATCTCTTAGAAGACTACAAAAGGCTTTCAGAAGGCTCAAAATTCATTAGGCATAACATAAAAGTGTTAACAGAACTTCCACTGTGCTCATAGCCTGGTGCACACTTGCACTCCATAAGACAATTAGAAGTACTATGTTACAAAACAGACATTAAAATATAGAACCCAAAGGAAATTGAGCACTTAATTCCATATTCCAAGATGACAAATCATTCTATTTCTAATTATTTGCTTAATAATTCTAGCATATAACACATGACAAATTTATGTTAATAAAATATTCAATTATTTTAATGTTAAAATAATTTTAAGTTTCAAAAGAGAATCAAGAGTTAAAGGTCAAATGATGAAGGACAGAACAGACAGGAAACCATTGAGAATGACCCGGGTTTTCCATTTAGGTGATAGTAAGGTGATGGTGCCATCTTAATCTTAATTACTTTAAGGTCTGGGCACAGAAGGAAAAGTAGTATATTTGTTCAATTTTGCCCCTTAGAAACTGATCTCAAAACCTAGTGGTATGTATCGTAAAACATTTTGTAGTTGACAGTCCTAAGAAGTGGCCGAGTTAGACTGAACTCCACTGGACAGTTCTTATCTTGGCTACGGTCTTCAGCACATCTGGCAGGTAGTTGCCAGCTTTCTGCTTTGGGGAGCTCTGCTTCTGAGGATAGGCTGGCTGTCAGCTGGGGTGACAGAGCTTCAGTTCATGTCTCCTGTGTCCCCAGAGCACCCCTTAAGGAGCAGGCACTTTCCACATCTCTTTTTGCTTTACATTTGTTATTGTTACATTGCCTAATACAAGTCACATGGTCAAGCCCAGATTGTCTGTGTAAAGAGACGACAGGAGGAATAGACACAAAGACCCATGAGCAACAGAGCAGCTACTGGAGGACGAGACTAAAGTAGTTGATTATCATAGAGAAAATTATGCATCTAATGGTGAAATTAAATAAAAAAAGTAACTAATCTTTTTTTTCACAGCTCAAATGTTAGGGAGAAATCAAGTTTAAGATTAGAAACACATTCATGAGGACTGACCAACATATGCCAGAGAGACTTTGCTATGGACAGATTAATTGAAAAAATGACAAGAGAAAGCAGAATGCAGTTATTTTAAGAGTGAATGAGAAATGATCAAATGAAGATATGTGGGTTCGGCGCCTGTGGCTCAATCAGCGGGGGCGCCGGCCATGTACACCTAAGGTGGCGGGTTCGAGTCCCCAGCCCGGGACCGCTGAAAGGCAATGATGGCTGCAACCAAAAAATGGCCGGGCATTGTGGCAGGCGCCTATGGTCCCAGCTGCTTGGGAGGCGGAGGCAGGAGACTCGCTTGAGCCCAGGAGTTGGAGGTTGCTGTGAGCTGTGATGCCATGGCACTCTACCCAGGGGG
>CAUYQV010188188.1:0-34629 GCA_963574575.1 Galagoides demidoff
GTACACATATTCTTGTCCATATGCAAGAATTTCTCTGAGCTATATAGCTAGAAATAGAATTGTTGGCTGTATAGAGTATATGTGTATCCAACTTCACTCAGTGTTGCCAAATTGCTTTCCAAAGTGGTTATACCAATTTATATTGACACCAGTAATAAGACTGTGACATAGGCCAGGTGTGGTGGCTCATGCCTGTAATCCTGCATTCTGGGAGGCTGAGGCAGGTAGATTGCTGGAGCTCACGGGTTTGAGACCAGCCTGAGCAAAAAGTGAGACCCCATCTCTACTAAAAACTGAAAAATTGAGGCAAGAGGATGGCTTGAGCCCAAGAATTGGAGGTTGCTGTGAGATATGACACCATGAAACTCTACCCAGGGTGACAGCCTGAGACTGTCTCAAAAAAAAAAAAAAAGACTGTGACACATAGCTTTGTTCTGGAATTGTGCACTTATTTTTCAAGAATCAGGAACTAAATTGATTCAGGTCCTTAGTTTCTTGTGTTCTTTCGTGCTAGATTTAGATATCAGTAGTTTTAAAGTTTGGACTTTAGCTGGATACAGTGGTTTTTATTTTGTTTTCTTGGAGGTACTAGTTTGCTGTCCAGATGATTTATTTTGAGTATTTGTAAACTGACAAGGTAAACACAAGTCATTTAGTTAAATATACTCACATCATAATTTTGCTAGGTATTAATTTTGTTTTTAACCTATCAGAATTGATATATACATGTGTATATATAATTGTACAGCCTAGACAAATTTTCCATATTTTAGAGTAATGGTTTGAATAGAAATGCTACATAAAAAGTACATTCTTATTTGTAAAACATAATTCATTGGGAATCAAAACTATCATATTTAGGATAGGATCAAATCTAAGTCACTAAGGTTGTCATAACAGAGCTCTATAAAGGGGAAGATAAGATACTTTACAGCTCTTCTGTTAATCTTGTACCATTCTTTAATGTATTCTAAGCCAATAAAATCAAACTGGTTGATCAGTTAAATTCAAGTTTAGAAATAAATTTGATGATCTCTGGAAGAATAAGATTGGTAAGTTTTTAAAATTAGCATATCAAATCATATCAGACCAAACACAGTGTAATAACTTTGGGCTGTAGATGGCCAACTTATTTATAATAGGAAGTTATTGACTACAAGGTTCTTTCACAGATTAAAGTTTTGTGATATATTTAGAAATTTCAATTTACTCAATCTGTTAGGAAATCAAAGAAACAGAGTTCTAAACATTCTGACAGCTTTGTTTGCCTTTACTTCAATTAGAAGTATTTCAAAACCTTTGATTTGATACTGAAAATCAGTATTGTAAGTCACCTTCTTTGTTCTAGGAACACACATTTTCTGCAGTTCCCTTGATCAATGAAAATGCCTTATATCAAAACCACATGTTGAGAATGTAGCTGTAGGTGATCCCTTGAGAGTGTTTTTGATTGGAGCTGGGAGTTTGGTATTGAAAGAAGAGGGAGATAGACAGGTTGTTTGAAAAAATTCCCATCAGACCAAATGCTTATATTGGTGCTGTGTTACAGCATTTTTCATGTAGAAAGTGCAACTTTATCAATTTTAAAGGTTAAAGGCTGTTTGTTGCATGTTGTAATAATGTATTTTCACTTTGGATTTTTTGTGTCCATCTGATTGCATTTCATTAGCCAGTGAACCAGAAATTTCATGTATTCTCATAGTATTTTGTCAGTCCTCTTTTTTTTCCTGCATTTTACTGGGGAAATACAACTAACTCATCATTACAAAATTTATCATGCAGTTCTGCAGTGCATTTTCTTTAGCTAATATACACTTGTCAAGTTTATAGACAGCAAAAGGAGAGACAATAAGGTTGCTGATTTGATTTACAGTTATTATATGTGTCATATTTATGAGGGTATTCTATCTTAGGATTTCTAATATTAGATGAATAATCTTTGTTAGTCAGGAGTTACTCAAACTTTTGTACACATTCAAGTTTTGGTGCAATTTAGTAAAAAATGTCATAAGGGATGAATATGTACTTAATTTTTAATGTTTCGGCAATTTGCTTTGAAGTTTTCCTTTGAAAGCCAAACTATTATGCTAAATATTTCAATATCCCTTTCCTTAAATTAAAAAAAAAAGAACAACAAAGCAGTAATATTTTAGTATTTTTCTGAAAGAAGAGAAGCAAAGTAAATATTTTAAGAAGATTATAATTGAAGGGTTAAAGGGCCATGGTCTTTTGAAGATTGGTTTTGTCCTGGTGCTGCTCAGTGGCAGTGGAGCCCCAGATGCCTGGCCAAGCATCCCTTACCGACATCTGGAACCAGTTGCAATACATCACTGTCAAAACTGCTTTCTATACGTATCTGCATTTACACATTAGTTACCCACGCAGCACTCATCAAAAAAGCTGAACAATCTTGACATGGTGTCCCTTGTGGAACTGCAAAGGTGAACTGAAGTTGGGAGGCAGTGTCTCGCGTCACTGTCTGCTGAGCTCTTACAACAGGAAGACTGATTAAAAGTGAAAGGAAAAATTTATCAGTTGCCTCAGCTCTGTAGACTTCAGTGTAATTTTTTATTTATAAAAGGGATATTTGTGCTATGTAAAACATGTAATATGAGCATTCAACTGATTTTATTTAGAAGCAAAGAATAATATTTCTAGTTTTTAGTTGAAAAAGATTTCTTTGTATGTTACTTAGATTTGCTATTAGCTATGTAATTTATTTTATGTATAATTTTAAAGAAAATGTAAATTATGAATAGAACTGAAGAATTATAGATACAGTATTGATGACACTTGTGTTATTTAAATGTAATCGAAGGATAGTATAAAATTTCAAACAAATGAACTTTTTTTTTGTAATATTAATGTTTGTGCTTATTAATTTTCTTTTTTATTTTTTGAGTCTCACTTAGTCACCCTGGGGTTGAGTGCTGTGGCATCATAGCTCAGAGCAACCTCAAACTCTTGGGCTCAAGCAATCCTCTTATTGGCTCCTGAGTAGCTGGGACTACAAGCACCCTCCAGAACACTGGTTAGTTTTTCTATTTTTAGTAGAGATGGGGGGAGGGTGTCTCATTTTTCTCAGGCTGGTCTTGAACTCTTGAACGCAGGCAATCCCACCTGCCTTGGCCTACCAAAGTGCTATGGTATAGGCTTGAGCCACTGTGCCTGGCCTTATTAATTTCCAAAAAGCTGAATAATAGAAAACCAAAAGTAGTTATTTATAGGTGTTTTATATTTGTGTATTTATATTTGGTTTTGAAGGTGAAATAAGAGTTTTGACAAAAAAATAAACATTGACCTTTTTTGTAAAGAGCTAATACAGGGGGCTTTGCTATCACATCCCCTATGTTAATAATAGTAATAATAATGATGACAATAGGTGACAGTTACTGGATTCTTTATGTACTAGACATATTCTATCTGCTCTATCTATTACCTCATTCAAACATAACAAATAAAGGTAATATTTTCCCTATTAAAAGGAGAGCCATACTTAAGCTTAATAACTGGTCTAGATTCACACCATTAATGAATGGTAGAGCTAGGAGTCAAACCCTAGCAATCTGATTCTGGAGGTCATAGTGTTTTATTTTGTTTGCTGGTGATATGTTTTACTTTTTATTATAAAAATTTTCAAACACCACAAAAGCAGAGAATACAGTGAACTCCGATATAACCACTAGTCACCTTTAGCTACTCTTTCTATTTTATACTTTTTTGTTATCTCCTTACACAACTTTTTTTCCTGGTGGATAATTTCAGTGCAAATTCATTTCATCTCTAAATTTTCCATCTCTGAAATTTCAAAGTCATTTCATCTCTAAATTTTAAAGTTTGTATTAAAAAGCATATTGTCTATCTAAATAAACCATGGTGCTATCATACCTCACAAAATCGATAATTTCTTCAATTAAAAACATTTTCTTAATATCACCTAATATCTATTTGGATTTCCCAATTGCCAAAAATATTTGTATTTTATAGTTGGGTTATTTGAAATCAAAACCCAAATGTGTCTACTCACCGTTTGGTTGTTGTGACCTTATGTATCTCTTAAATTATAATAAGTAGTTTAAGTATGATACATCATATTTTAGAGTCTCTTAAACATGTCTTTTTTTATATGCCACTGACTTATTGAAGGATCAGAATAATTATCCTGTTGAACACCCCAGTTCTGGATTTTGCTAATTATTTCCTTGTGGCATTATTTAATACAAACTTCTCTATTCCCTGAATTTCTTCTAGACTAGAAGTTATATCTGAAGGCTTGATGAGGTTTATATTGTATTACATCAGCCATAACATTTAGTTGTCTTTTTGTAATGCTAAGACGGATTTGAGTATTTGTGTCCTGCCAGCCCAATCCCTTCATTGTAAAGTTTCTCCTCCTCATTTTTTCACCTAATGGTTTTATTGTCCATTATTGTCCATCACTGTCCACTGATGAACAGTGCTTGAATTACTGAATTTGTTAGGGATTGAAAGTGGTAATTTCAAATTATGTTATTTTTTCTGCATTTATTAGCCAGAACTCTTTAAAAGAGCTTTATTCCATCCATTAGGGTTATTTGGTTACCTAGAAATACAATTCATATTGGAAAGGCAATATAAAATGTTTAATTCTTTCCCTTTAATTATTAATTTCCTGAGTAATGAGGTAGCGCCTTGGTATTTTCCAGTGGTGTATATTTTTTGATTTTTTTTTTTTTAGTATTATTATGAAGACTTGCATTTTTTATGTACAGTGTTTTAATTGGTTTTAGGTATTATACTTTTGATGCTGAAATTGTCCCACAGTTGTCTAGTGGGAGCAGAGCCCCTTCAAGCTAGCCCCTGTGTCCTTTTGACAAAACTCCAATATTACCTTTTATAGCTTCTTCTTTCTGGCACAACTAAATATGTCAGGCTCATCTTGTACATTTCCTGCAACAGACGGAGAGTCTGCCATTTCTCCAAAGAGCCTTGATTGTTTTTTTGAAGAATGGTATATAAAGATGAACATGTGGGCCTTTAGGATATTTATTGGTACTGGGTTGTTTGCTTTGAGGAAAAGTGAAGAGATAAATGAATTCACATTGATAATTCTAATCCATATGTTAAGATTACAGAGTTTCACTTTATTTCTAAGGTTTTATACTTGCAACTCTTTTCTTTATGTTAAAAAATTGATGCCTAACAAAACTTATTTATTTACTTTATCCTATGATCCAGTGGTTCTCAACCTGTGAGTCGCAACCCACAGGATCTGTATTAAAGGGCTACGGCATTAGGAAGGTTGAGAACCACTGCTACAATCTTATTACAATTGTCTGCTAATTTAAAAATAAAAGTGTACTACTGAGTAAAGTTAGAACTTTCTGTGCAGAGTTTTTTGAGAAAGGATCCTCAAGTCATATCTCACTGAAGAAGTACAAACATTGGCTTTTCTATCAGATTGATAGACAGTATGTCATTTTAGTTTTCAATTTTTAGAATTGTCCCCCCCCCCCCACCCCCCTTAATGACGTAGAGCCTGTATGGCCTCCTTGCAGCCTCAGTAGTTGTTATCAGATTCCCTTGCTTAGGATCCCAGGTAGTATTGATCCTTTTCCATTTGGGGATGATAATTTGTTGGTGATTTCTGGATTCCATGACTTTTGTACTTCTCTTTGCCATCACTACTACAGATAGCTGCTATCGTGGGTCTTGCCTATCTATAACTCTAGGGTTTGGGGGGATTGCTTGTCACTTGCCTTTGTAGGAAATGTCATCTATAGATTTATTGGTTCCTGATTGCTCTTTCTGGTTTTGTGAGGGAATTTGGTGACATTTAAAAATATCTACATAGTTGTGTTCTTACTTTTGGAAGTTCCAGGGTCTGTGTAATCTTAGTCACTGTGTAGTATTACCTCTGTGGTGCTCTAGCATGCAACTTGGCTTAAGGAAAATTAGGAAGAAGAGCAAATAGAGAGAAAAAATTTGTATTTACTGAGTTCCTGCAATATGCCAAGAATGTGCTGCTAATGAAAAAATTGCATTATCTTGCTGAATCCTCATAATACCACTATGAATTTATATTACTCTAATTTTATAAAATTAAGAGGTGGGCAATGCCTGTGGCTCAAGGAGTAGGGCACCAGCCCCATATGCTGGAGGTGACGGGTTCAAACCCAGCCCCGACCCCCCAAAAAAATCTGCAACAAAAAACTTGAGGATTAGAAAAGTAAACTTACTTGCCCAAGGTTACATGGCCAATAAGTGACAGAGTTCTATGCTATATTGCCTTTCTTTTTAAATTTTACACCCCCCCCCCACTTTTTTTGAGACAGAGACAGAGTTTCATTTTGTTGCCCTCAGTAGAGAGCTGTGGCATCATAACTCACAGCAACCTCAAACTCTTGGGCTCAAGTGATTCTTTTGTCTTAGTCTCCCAAATAGCTGATTTTTTCCCCTTTTTAAAAATTTTAATAGATCTATATGATACAGTGGTGGAGTCTGGCGTTTTGGTATATGCATCACCAGAGTTATACTGTATTTACTTTCTAGGAACTTTTTGTAACATTTTCTCTAAAGCAGCTAGCTGGCAGGGTACTTCAGAAGTTTTAGATTGGGAGAATAAGATACAAATCAACCTTGTCCATACTAGGTTAATGTTCTTTAGACAACTTATACTGACTATAAGACATCTATAAAGCAACTTAGATTATTTTGTAAAATAGTAACTTAAAAGAATGAGAAAGATGATGGAAATGATGATGATTAAAGATGAAAGAAATAAAACTTTTACTACCATAAAACGTACATGGCTTCCAGATTACTAGGAATGAACTAGAATGGTATTGCATAGTTAGAATGTAGTCCTGCTATGCTCATCAGTGTTATAACTCACAAATGAAAATGTACTTTTCCTGGCATTTGCTCCTGTCTTAATGTTACCCTAAGAAAACAGTGTTAGGATTGTACAGTGGTGGTGTGTACAGATCTGGTTCCATCTTTGCTAGAGATAAGGTTTGTAAGGAGACCTTTGGATGAAAGGAAATAAGGCAAATGTTTTACAGTTCTAGAGAAGAAAAAAAAATGAAATGGATTGTTTGTGGACTGGTAATCTTTTTAGGCAATAGAATGATTTTAGCACTTCAAAGAAAATGATTTTTTTCTCCATTCTCCCATTCTTTTCTTTACATTTCCATGTGTCAGTTCTAGCAAAAAAGTTATGATGTCTTCATTCCTTGTGTGTCAAGCCTAAGAATTTAGTTTGTATTTTGTTCAGTTTAACTTAAAAATAACAGCTTTATCAAGGCATAATTAATTTAACATCCCATTCATCCACTTAAAATGGATAATTCACAAATTTTTTAGCATTTTCACAGATTGTACAACCATCACAACAACTTCAGAACATTTTTATCACCTCCAAGGCAAACTCCATACTTACAAGCAGTCATACCCCATTTCTGCCCAGTCCCCCTACTTTCTCTCTCTATAGTTTTGCCTATTCTTAATATTTCATATTAATGGAATAATATAATATGATCTTTTGTGATTTTATTTTCACTTAGCATAGTGTTTTCAGGGTTCTTTCATATTTAGCATATATCAGCACTGAATTTCTTTTTGTTGCAGAGGAATTTCCTGTTGAATGATACTTTACTTATTATTATTTATCATCAGTTTATGGACATTTGAGTTGTTCATAAACAACTTTGGTCAGTGGGTTCTACTTCTTTGCTATGTTGAAAAATGCCACTATGAATATTCGTGTATAAGTTTCATCTGGACATATGTTTTCATTTCTCTTGGCTATATACCTTGGAATGAAATTATGGGGTTATGTCATAACCCTATGTTTAACCTTTGAGGAACTGACAGACTTTTTTCCAAAGTGACTGTATGATTTTATATTCATACTCTGCACAGTATGAGGATTCCAATTTCAGTCTCACTTTTAATATACTCTCAACTGGATAAACACTGCCTGCTTTTTCTGAGCTGGAGATTTTTGTAGTTGCTGGGGATACAGCAGTGTATATGACTGACAAGTATGCTGTTCAAAGAACATAATATTTAGATGCAGGGAGACAATAAATAAGTCAATAAATAGAATAATTTCAGAGCATGTTAAATGTTATGAAATATTGACTGGGTTAGGGAGAGACTTTAGAAAGAATAGTCTGGTTACATTTCTATGAGAGAAGAAAAAACATGAACTTAGACTGAGAAATGCAGTTGGAGAGGGAACAGGGGAGCAAAAGTTTCACCTTTTTTTTTTTTTTTTTTTTTGGAGACAGAGTCTTACTCTGTTACCCAGGGTAGGTTGTCCTGGTGCCAGCCTAGTTCTCAGCAACCTTAGACTCCTGGGTTCAAGTGATCCTCCTGCTTCAGCCTCCTAAGTAGCTGGGACTATAGGCACCCACCACAAAGCCCATCTAATTTTTCTATTTTTAGTAGACACGGGGGTCTCAATCTTGCTCAGGCTAGTCTTGAACTCCTGAGCTCAAGGGCTCCTCCTGCCTTGGCTTCCCAGAGTGCTAGAATTACAGATGTGCGCCATTGCTCCAGGCCTTTTCAACAGGTTTTTAAGGTGATATATTGATGATAGTGGTCAAGACTTATAATGGATCAATTATTTGTAAAGTATGTGAACTTGTTATTTGAATGTTTTACATATTTAAGTCTTTCACCTGTTTTTCTATTATGTTTGTTCTGTGTATGTGTGTGTTTTTTGAGTTTTTTTTTGTGCGATTTATAACAGTTCTAGATTCCAAGCCAATTAAATCTGGAAAAAATATATGAAAAGATAGTTAACAGAAAAGGCAGTACAGATAACTCTTAAACATGTGGAAATAGTCTAACTTACTCAAAATAAGATTAAAAAATGATAGCTACCATTTATTATTTTAGTATGTGCCAGGCACATTTCTAAGCATGTCATCTGTATTAATTCATCTAGTTTTCACAAGAATGTTTGGAATTGGAGTATAAATATCCTCATTTGTTTAGGAGAAGGTAGAGATATAGAGGTTAAGTGATCTGCACTGGGATATAGAGCTCTAAGTGATTGACAGAGCAAGGAGATGGCCCCAGAGCCTAAGCTCTTAATCACTGTCAGGGATGTCCATCCTTTTTCTTTTGTATATTGGAAGAATAAATGTTGTCTTGGGCCACACATTAAATATACAAACACTAAGGAAAGCTGATGAGCAAAAAAAAAAAAAGTCTGTGTATACTTTTCATGATGTCTGAAACCACAGATAAGCAAAATAGGCCTCAAATAATCTGCATGTAGACAGCCCTGTTTGACATCCTACTGACTTTCAAGAGTCAAAACAAAGTAAAACTGCGCTAAATTACCTTTTTTTATCTATCAGATTGGCAAAGATAAAAAATGATAAGAGTGTGATGGAGAAGGGTATAGAAATTTTTACAAACTGCCAGTGGGAATATAAAATTGGTACAATCTTTCTTTGATGCCATTTTGCAATATATGCCAAATTTTTAAATGTCATAATCCTCTGATTCAGCAATTACAATTCCCAAGACTTTAGACTTCATACATATATGCGTGGACTGTTATATGTGTTGAAAGATATACAGCATTGGTTAGATTAGTATAATGTTCATTAGTACGGGGCTGATTATGTTACTCCTGTTCACGTGATGCTGTAACATAACCTGTCAAAGAGAATGATAGAGCTCTGTATGTACCAAGATATGCTAAGTCAGAAGGTTGAGGTACAGAATGGTGTGTATATACATCACACACATGTGTACCTGAGACAGGAAAACCAATAGAAATGTGTACTTACTTTTTTTTTTAGAAATATATGAAATAGTTCCAGAAGGATGTGCAAGAAACATAGCACTAATTGTCTCTGGAGGAGAACAAGGTGTTTGGGGTCAGGAAGAGGAAGGAGACTTAAAAAAAGATGTACTTTTTGCATTTTAAACAATGTGACCCTATATTAAAATGTTAAATGAACATATACCTTAAGAGGGATCTAAATGGTAATAATAGAGATTAAGAGCCATTTTGAAATATTCCACAGTTTATTTTCCCAAATAGTGAAAGTCTCGAGAATTTGTAGTCTTTGTTTTATTATGTTTTTCTGAAAGATAGCAACCAAACAATGCATTCTAGGTTTGGTGCTGCGCTGTTGAAATGGTTGATGGAAACATTCTAATAGCACAGAGCCAATACTATGTATTCGGTACTATGAGGAAAAACAAACTGTACCATCCTTTCTTTCTTCCTTTCTTTTCCCTTTACTTCCTAACCCCACTTTGGACAGTGGGTTCTTGCTCTCACAATTTTAAAGAAAGCTTTGCAATTGCTATACTAAACAAACAATTGCTATACTAAACAAACTGTTTTCCATTTGTAGTGATTCAGCTTGCAGCTCTTTGGTATCAGCAGGAACTCTAGGTATATTTTGGTAGGCAAGAAGATTTGGATCATAAATTGGAAATGATAGGAATATGAAAAATCTCCTGCCAAATCACATTCTTAGGGTATAACCAAGTTTATCTACATAAATATAATTATTTGTTGATAATTTGCTTGTGTTGCAATTTGCTATTCTTTGTTCTTTACAAGATTTAATTGGTTTTTGCTAGTGTCAGGGGACAAACATAGACATAGATAACACTAAGCTCTTTGTACTGAAGTATGAAACATTTGGAGAGAATGAAGGCCAAGAATGGTGGCTGGTACTACCTAGGCACTAATCTAGGAAGGTTTTATGAAATGAAAAGAATGAGGTAGAATTTTGAAGGCAAAAAGGAAATTAATTTTTTGAGGGGGAGGTTGTTAGAGTTTCAAGGGGAGTGATAACAAATTTTTGCCAAAATAGCGAAGAAAGTGAAGGCAATAAGATGAGGATTTCTGATGGAACTTAACATGCACCAAAGATGTATGTTCAGAACATGGGCTTTGGAGTCATATAAACCTAGATTTTGGTCCAAGTTGCATTACTTTCTAGCCAGATTGCCTTGAGAAAGTACCTTAATAATCTAAGTTTCTGTGCCTTTTGAAATTTTGAAAATGGAGATAATTATAGTATTTACTTCATAAAGTAGCTTTGAGGATGATATGAAATGATTCATGAAAGCATGTGGCCAAATCAGGTGCCTTACAGACAAAAGATGCTTAATAGATAAGTTACTGCTGTTAATGATAACTTTGAGGTGAGAACTACATGAATCTCCTTCACTGTTGTGAGTTCGAGGAATCAAGAGACAGCAACGGTAAATAAAGCCCGGTAAATAAAGCCCTCAAATACAGCTTCAGTAAGATTCAACATGTTAATGAGAGAATACAGTAGATGTTCTTCAGATGTAATAGGTGTTCAACAAATGCTAATTTTATTGATACAGTTCTTTATCTGCCCTGCCAAAGGATAAAAATGAGAAACAAGATTCTAGGGAGTGGAGCATAAAGGGAAGGCCCTGGTTACTGAGAAGTTAGGTTATAAACTTAATTTGTGCTGGACAAACTGATATAACTTCTCCACGGTAAAAGTTAGCAAGATTTAATGTTGGTAGAAGAGAGAAAAGCCAAAGATTTATGGGAGGTTAAAAGTTTGGAAACCAGACAACATAGCTGTTTCACTGTCTCTGACAGGAGAGTTAAGGAAGATGCTTTGGACATATTTAGTTTTGGATGACTGTGTAACATACAAGTTATGTACATTGTATGGACAACAAGAAATGACAGACTAAGGAAAGGATAAGAAAAAGGTGTAATCGTAAGGTAGGATTCTTAAACATTCCAGGATTATTTCTTTGGTGACTTTCCTATTTATGGGATTGAGATAATGAAACTCTGACTGATATATTTACACTACCTTTTTTTTTTTTTTTTTTTTTTTGAGACAGAACCTCAAGCTGTCGCCCTGGGTAAAGTGCTATGGCATCATAACTCACAGCAACCTCCAAGTCCTGGGCTCAAGCGATTCTCTTGCCTCCGCCTCCCAAGTAGATGGGAATACAGGCACTTGCCACAACGCCCAGCTATTTTTTGGTTGCAGCCGTCGTTGTTTGGTGGGCCAGGCTGGATTCAAACCTGCCAGCTCAGGTGTATGTGGCTGGCGCCTTAGCCACTAGAGCCACAGGCGTTGAGCCTTACACTACATTTTGAAGAATTTTACTGGCTTAAGATTCTTTGTATTAAGCAAAACTTTAACAAAGCAATAGGGCTTCATGTTATCTGTCACTCTTGCCGTGCTTATTTTTGGGGTTCAGGGAGCACTTTGGACAGTGGGCCATTCAGATGCCTCTTAGTAAGTGTGGGTATCAGTAGAGGGATTGTTTTTATGCTTTTCCTTTTCATAGACCTGTTCTTTGGCTTTTTATCTTAAGTAGTAAAGAAAATAGTGAAGATAAATAATTGTGACTTGTCTATTATTATGCTAATATTTAAGCTCTCTTCTAGAAGATTATTCTGTAGATGGAAACAACTTTGGGATAAGAAGGGAATTTTTTAGGACGGAGGTTTTTTTGTTTGTTTGGTGTTCTTTTTTTTTTAATGTGTGCTGTTGTTGTTTTAAGGCACCAGAAATGTGGCCATTGTGTTTTAGATGCCACTTACAATGAATTTATTTAATAATGTTCTTTTGGTCAAATGCAAATAATCATATCCTTGATGTGTTGGCTTTTTAGTATTTATTTCTTAACCATTGTATAACAATAGGTAATATCTTTTTTCTGGCCTTTTCTGGTTGGCTTTTATATTATTTATTAATACACATTTCTAGGGTTTATTAGTGACTCCTATCACACATTCTGTTCCTTAGCAATAGTTAACCCTTTAAGTGAATTTCTCCCTTCTCTTTATGGGTGGAGGAAGGGCAAAGACAGAAAATATTTAAATTACAGGTTTATTTCTTTATTCTTCCTCTTTCTTTTGAACCTCATTCTAATTGAATTGCCCTGACAAGGGCATTATGAAGACAGTTCAAGGTAAGGATTTGAACCCAGGATGCATGTCCTTTGTGACTTGCTTGTTTGATTTTAAGTTGGTCAGTTGGTTTCCGTTATGTTATTATCGCCATAGAATCTCAGTCTTTTGATTTGTGTCAACTAAACTAAACCAGTTATTATGTGGAATCTAACTATATTATTGTTCATAAGTTCTTAAATTATTATGTACTAGCATTTATTAAGGCTTACCATGTATTGGGGACTGTAATAGGCTCTTCACATACATTTATTGTGGGTTGTTTGATTACGTCTGTGTTTCAATGAAAAAAACTAAGGTCCAGAGGGGTTTAATATATTGTCCAAGGTCGCCTAGTTATTAAGGAATAGAGCTTGGACTTGTTATCAAGTTTTATTTTATCTAAATTGTAAACCCATAGCCATAAATCCTACACTATTTTAATGGTTAGATGGGTATAGATAGTTAAATTCTCATTGTTGAAAATTCAAAATATAGGCAGTGCCTGTGGCTCAAAACAGTGAGGTGACGACCTCATATGCTGGAGGTGGTGGATTCAAACCCAGTCCTGGCCAAAAACTGCAAAAAAAAAAAAAAAAAGAAAATTCAAAATATTTTGTGGTGGTGTTTTAAAAATCAGACTTGGCTAATGCTTGGTTCTGTGGGAGTAAGAGAAATGTTGGTGATTTTTCTGTTTTAACCTAGCACCCTCTAAGCACTGTTTTTGCCTTAGACTTGTGATATTGGTAGGCACCAGAGAAATGCAGGACTGGATTTTTATGTATGTAACTGTTGGAACAGGACGTTTATAACCGCTCTACTTTTCTTCTTCTTTGCTATTTTATCCCTGGAGTGTTATCTTACCTCAGTTTGTTTAGTGACAGAGAAGACAGGAAAGGAGTGAAGTCTCTGGAGTATAGCTCTACTGTTGTATGACTTGTTTTGGTCTTGAGCTTACAATGCCTTTGGTACATGCACCTAGCTTTTCGTTCAGAATGCTCTTGAGTGGGCAGTGCTTACTATACTGTAGGCAGAATTGATTGTCTTAGTTAAAGAATCAAGGGAGATTAAGTTGATCTCTTAACTGTTCTGGATGTTGGAGTTAATTTCAGAAGCATGATGTAGTAAACTGCAGTACTGGTTTAGTGTAGAACACTTCTATGAAGAACACTAGAAGTAGTTTGACCTCAGTGCTTTTGCTTTTTAGTGAAGCTTGTGTTGTACTGCTAACAAAAATCTAAAAATTTGAGTAAAAGACTACTGTATCTGAAATAATGGTATGATTTTATGAGACATAATTCAGAAAGCATATATTATATTTTCTTACATTGTATCTCAGTCTCTAATTTTGAAGACTTTCATTTATATCTTTGTGTTTTGATGAAGTATTAATTTTTTTCTGCCTTGAGATGATGAAGTAACTGACCTCCTTAAGATGGAGGTTAGAAATATAAGCTGTTTCTTAAAGCAAAAAGTTGCTTCAGCTAGTTTTCCTTGTGCTTGCTCTTCTCTTTCAGGTCGTCTTACAGAAGCTAAACATCAGTTCAGTTGACAACTTTACTCAATTCTAGGCAACAGTGGCTATGCTCTGGCCTGCAGAGACAGTGAATCCATTCTGGCTCTGACACCCAATTTTATTGTAAAACACACTCACGTTGACATCATATCAGTTTTCTGAACTATTACATGCATAAAAGAATTCACCCTTTTCCATTCATTCTTTCTCAGCCTTACTAGTAAGGAGAAATCTGCACACCCAATGTTTTTATTTTTCATTTAATGTGGTCTAGTTCAGAAAATAGCAACTGCAGTTAAAAAAATGTTTTCCTGGAGGCACTTAGCAGAGTATTATTAGCATAATGGTGTTCGTTGATAGGAGAGGACTAAAGAGAAATGTCCAAGATAGTTTTTAGGAAAGAACAGTTTAGGGTAAAACAAGTCAATATTTACCAAAGATTATGAGGATTGGTTGCCCCAGTTCTTCTGCATGCTGCTGCCATTTGAAGGCTTTGCTTGTTGGGCCTCATCCGTGCCCAATTTTGTGGAGTTTGCCTCCTACTTGACCTTTTTGATTGTATTGTTTTTGTGAAGGCCTTTTATTGCTGATTTTTCCCCTTGTATTGCTTGCATTGGAACTTGTAAGTTTTGCTTTTAGAATTTGTTTCAAATGTAATCCGAATCTTCATCTTTAGTTTGGGAGAGGGGAGGAGTCTTTCTTGCCCACAGAATTCACCCCTTCTGTTTTTATGTCAAATTCTAGCTTTGTACTGAGTTTTACTGAGGCTGTCTTTGGCTTTCACAATAAAGAAATTTGACCTTTTCACTTTTTACAGTGCTTGATTGGCTTATTTGGTTTCCTGATGCTAAAATATTAAGATATTATCTTTTTCTTTTTTCTCTGAATACAGTCCTCCCTAAAATATCCACAGATGTATTTGGAGAATTTAATAAGGTTTTTCTTGTTATTTGGTTCTACTGATCTGAGACTGTCCACTGGGAATTTCATTTACCCATAAGAGACTGACATTCTAACATGGAATGATTGCAAATTTTGTTTCTAAACTAATATAAATGTCTACGGTTGATTACTTAAATGTGTATCATTTACATAAGATTTTGAAAGAAGTGGGTCTCAAGCCTATGGATGTATGTATGTTAATTAATTCTTACCTATATTATTTTGGGTTTGATATGATCATATGGGGCACATGGAGAATTTTTAAAAGGCTTTTCCTATTATCTGTGTTTCCTAAACATTATGGCCAGAATAAGGTTGTAATAGATAGAGAAAATTGCAAACATACCCTGACTTTCCACTGGCTGGATGCACATTATCTTTATCTTTATTTATTAATAAAAGACGGAATGCCTTGGAAAACAAAAGGTTTTAATGGCCGGTGCTTGGTATCCTTGACAACAGTCCCGAAAGAATATTACATTAGGGCACCAGAGAACTTTTAAAAATAAGTAATGGAATTCCGTCTCTGTTATGCTTTTAGTAGTCATTTCGGCCATGGTGCAGCGAGGTCATAAGCTGAGCTCAGTGAAGGGAGCCAGAACATGAAATGATGCTGAGAGAACGTCTGGGAGATGAGAGGTACAGAATTACAAGCGAAAGTGCAGGCCTGCTGAGGCAATTACAGCTTAATGGGGTCATTTGGAAGGCAATTGCCAGGGGTTAATGTAGTATGGAGAGATGAGGTGAGATTGAAGTGAAATTTGGGGCTGGAAATGTGTTAAGATGAAAGATCAGAGAGCAGCAAAATCTGTAGTAGTGAAGGTTTATAACATGCAAAGATTTGAGATAATGTAAAATATAGTGCCCAGATGTTTTTTAAAAATTTATAAAATAAAAGTAAATGATAGTAAATTCTAGAAAATGCAATTTCTATATAAATATACCTTTTTCTAAAAGAGGTTTTCAGTCAGGAAAAAATACATTAAATATAGTATAAAGAATCTATTTTAAAAGATGTTTTCTATTATAATTTAGAATTTTGTTTTTTTCCCTTCATATTTTAGGTCACATTGAACTTGAAGAATGTTAACACAGGCAAAAAGCTCTATAAATAATTCTTTTACCTAACAGAAGGCCACCTTTTTAAAAAATCTGAGTGTTTAACAACAAAAAATCAAGAGAAAGTCCTAAGTGTACATATTTTGATATATTTATAATGGATTCATCACATTATCTTTTCAAGCATTAAAATATACTATATAGAATGTCAAAATATTACCAGAATGTAAGCTAGCATTCTTTGAGTGGGTATTTTGGTTCTGAAAAGTATGCTTAAATATTACAGGTGTTTAAATTAAAAACGTCAAACTATGAAGGCATAATGGAAGTAATCATTTTTACATAGTTTTAAGCAGTACAGGGTTTGAAAAAGCTTTGCATGCCAGACTATTGTGAATGAGTGGAGTTCATAAGAATTCAAAGGACAAAAGAGATCATTATGCTTTGTTACCTCAGCTAGTTCATTACCTTAATTGCTGAGTGTAATCCAGTCTTGGAAGAAAACTCTGGGGCTTTAAGAAGATCAACACCGGCACCTTATGGCACAGAAAATGGAAACCCTTTCCTGTACCATTGCTACTCCAGGAACACTAAACCTTGATCAAAGGCTGAACTTTTCTTAAGGTCGGCCATGTGAACATCCCCTGGAGCTGTACCACTCGCTGAACCGTAATGAAGTTTAGTAGGTTCAGCACCATTTCTCTCTGACTGTGACCGTCCTGGATCACTGGCTAGCAATAGCATATTATCAGCCTTTCAGATAGGTGAGGTTTAAACATAGTTATGGTTAGTAGTATGATATGCTTTAAAAAATGCTCCTTGCCTATTAGGGAAACTGAACAAACTCCGGCTACTACTTAACTACTTTTTTCAAGAAACTGATTTTTCCCTTCCAGTCCTTTTGAAGGACTGCTGTCTGTGTTCTGTACTTGAATCTTTCAGAAAACCTTGGAAATCCCTAACTGGCATACTTTTCTAGGAAGTCCTTTACTAAGTAATGTGGATACAGCTATGAAATGGTTGAGTCATCTGAAGCATTTTTACTTATATATTTTTTCTTCCCTGTATAACAATTTAGCTTGCTTTTGAAGGTAGTTTTTCCTTATAGAATGTGTACAGTTGCATAAATTAAGCTTTGAAAAAAATACACTAACAGAAAATATGACCTTTAAAAGCATGGTTGAGTTGCATTCATTTTATAACCATCAAAGCAACTCTGTACTGTTGTAAGGTAGAAAAATCAATGATGCAATCTTTTTCCTTTTGCCTCGTGCAATCCGTAATTGAAATGGAAAATCAAATGAACGGCTAACAGATAATTGTTTTATCAATATTCCCTGCCTGCCCTACAAGGGTCAGCATAGAATGATCATGAGCCAGGGATATGATGAGGACAAAATGTGAAATTGAACAGCAAGGAGGCAATAAATCAGCCTTGACAAGAAAGAGTGACCAGCATGTAGCTGTTGTAGGCAGCTTTGGGGACAGTTTTTGTCTCAGGTGTCTGCCCTGATTTAAAAATGTGAGTATATAATAATTGAAGCTTTGCAATCACTAAGCCTGGTTGTTTCTGGTTTGTAGATATACCATAAGATAATAACTTAAGAAAACCTAAATGGTAACTTATCTATTATTTGTCTTAAAAGAAAAATGTTAAAATAAATAAATTTCTATAGATTTAGATACTATATTTGGTAAAATTTAGAAAATAATAGATATAGGAACAATATTTTGTTGTATTGTTGCATTTATGCAATAGGCCTTGACTATAAAGGAAAACTGATTCATTGAATTAGTTCTTTCTAAACATATTCTGTAAAGTTTGTAAAAGTAAAGTGAATATTAATTTCTTTAAATTCCAAGAAGATCTATGTGAGTTAAAGAGGTCATTTGAGCAAGGAGGATCCAAACAAAAATAATGACTTGTTCACCCCTATTTTCTTTATTTTCCCATCATCTAGGAATGATTATATATGGGAAAGAAATAGTTATACTTAGTAGTAGCATGTGACATGTAGAATTGTGAAATAAGTGTTGATGTCATGTCCACATTAAACCTAATTTGTCAAATGTGCTTGTTAAGAGTTAAGTATATTCACATAATTATGTAGGTGAATGTATAGGGAAAAGGATACCAACATACACACTGGTTGTAGGAGTGTAAATTGGTACTGATTTTCAGGTCATTTCAAATGAGTTATTTGAAAGCTCTAAAAGGACTTATTCTCAAATATTTTAATTAAAGAGATGGTCATCCCAGCGGTATCCTCCCTCCTTTCCTCTTTCTCTCTCAAATTTTTAGGAGTCATATTACAGAAGACAGAATATTAGAGCACCAGACATTAAACACATCCAACTCATAGCCAATCCTGTCCCTTTCTCATTTCCATGAGCTTTCTCCTTGTATTTTTTGAATAAATCCAAGACATTATTTTGCCTATAATATTTCAGTATGTACTTCAAGAAATCAGGCTATAGTTTGTCATTGTGCCATTATTGCAAAATATTAACAGTAATTCCTTTAACATTATATGCCCAATTTGTTTGAATCAAGTTGCTTTAAAGTCTACCCATTCTAATTGGCTGATAAATCTTTCACATCTTTTTAAATTTAAAGCTTCTTTTCATTTTTTCCCCCTTGTATCTTTTTTTTTTTTTTAAACTGGGTTGTTTGTCCTGTGATTTTTTGCAGTTTGAATTTTGCTGGTGCATCCCTGTGGTATGGCTTAATGTGTTCTTCTGTTCTTTGTATTTCCTGTAAGTTGGCGATTGGATCTCTAGGCTTAGATTCAGGTTTAATTATTTTTTTCCCCCTTAAGAATTGCTTCATGGGTTATTTTATGTTCTTATAATCTAGTGGCACATAGGGTTTGCTTTTCTCTCTATTTTTGGTCATATTGGCAGGCAGCTATTGATGGTCAATGCCTGCATCTGTTAGTTTATTTGGGGTTGTAAAATATAAATACTCTAATTCTAGAATTCCTTTTTCATTTCTTATTCAAATAATCTATGAGGAGAAACTTTCGTATACCTCCTTGTTTAGTGACTTAGTGCAGCATTATTCCTAATAGGACAAAATTGAAAACAATCGAAATGTCTAACAATAGGTGATTTGGTTAAATTATGTTATAGCTGCATGATAGAATTTTATATAATTATTTTAAATCATATTTTTGAAGAATACCCAATAATATGGGAAATGGTCAATATATTAAATTTATAAGGCAGCAGTAAAATAGTAAAATAGTGGTATACCATGCTCATAAATCTTTCCCAGGTATTTTAATATGGGGGAAAAATCCTGAAAGAATAAAGACCAGATATTTATACATATAATGGTTACCTTTCAGTAGTAGAATTAGGATGTTTTAATGTTTTCTTCTATATACTTTTATATCTTTCAACTTTTCTATAAAGATCATGTATTTGTTTTATAGTGATTTATTTTTCTTACCATTTGTTCAAATGAATAAAATATGGGCTAGGGACTGGATCTTCCCTAGTAGCCTATCTTGTTCCATCTTTCAACCCATAAATTTAACTTGTACAATGGTTGTAATTGCAGAGGCACAAATAGATCACTGCAATCTAAATTAAGTGCTATCTCCCCTAATAGCTTTTTGTGATAGGGTTGTTCCTTATTATCTTTGTACACTCAAATGCCTTACACTGGGCCTGGCACAGAGCTGCATTAATAAATATGGTGAACTGACCAGGTGCTAGTGTAGATTGACCTAGAGTCATTGTTTGGCCCAATGTGCTGATAGTTTACGTCCAGTTCATGGTGCTCCATTATCCTGCATAACTTACCCTATGTGAAATATTTCTACCTCTGCTTTAGAGAGCAGATCTCTGAAATCTAGTTCAGAGAATGAGTCTCTAATTTTGCATCTGTGGATTTCACCAACACCAGAACATTTCTAATATCCCTCACTATCTCATGAACAATGACCAGTCCTCTGGATTATCACATCATTCATCTGAAATCCCATTATAGTAAAGTCTCTCTTGTTTATAGCAGTCTTCCATAGTTTTTTTTTTTTTAATAGTGTTCTAAAACATTTTAAATTTTAACTTTTCTGGGGTAAAAACATCTGTTTCATTTTGAAACTTGATCAAATCTAGTTTTGTGCTTGTCATTATTTTGCCTACTCAGAAGGACAACATTTGTGTCTTACGCAGTTTTTGGTATCTAGCACTGTGCTAATATGATGGCAGATGCTCAACAAATAGTTGTTGAATTAATTAGAATGATGTTGGATTATTGTTATAAAGGTAATATTACGGTCAGCAGTATTTAGAATTGAAGAGGTGAAAGAAAAATAGTCTTTTAACTACATTGTCCTCATTGAGTTGCTAACAAGTTAAAATTTACTGTGGGATCAGGAATTAAGAGTTCATTGAAATCCTAATTCATTAAAAAATGTTTATTGTGTGCTTGATACTTGCTACGCATTGTTCCATATCTTAGAGATGCAACAGTGAATAAAATAGGAACAAATACCTGCCTTTACGGAACATACGTGGATCTAATCATACATGTACATAGCTTGCTACCATATATGTTCTGTGATAAGGTATAAGGATTTCAAGGAGTCATCAGTAACATCCTATATAAGGTTCATTTGGAGTTGAGTACCCATTAGCTTTTACGTGGTTTTTAATTTAGGTTATGCAGTAGCTTGATAGTAAGAAGAAAGAAAAGAAACATTTATTGAACAATTACAATGTGTTAAGTACTCTATTAAGGATTTTAACATATTTTATCTCATTTAACTCTCAAAGTATCTCTGGGAGATAGGTAGAATTTCTATTTCATCAATGAAAAGATAGAAGCTCAGAGATCACATAGCTAATGAGTGAGTAGTAGAACCTTATTTAAAAATGCAGTTCTTCTAATTCCAGAGGGTTTCTTGTATGAGCATTGGGGTAGGGAATGTTACATAGGTCTTAGTGGTTGAATTTTTCAAAATGATTCATTTGCAAATATGGCAGATATTATATAATTTCCTCATGTGTGCTTTATTCATTGTTATTATACTTTATATAGCAACACATCCATAAGGAATGAAAAGATAATGTGATAGAGTTGTCTGGCAGAAGAAGGTCATGTTAATGTTCCAAAGTGACTTGAAGTGCTATGTACAATATTTAATATGCACAGTTTAAAATGGCACACATAAATAACCAATAGTAGATGTTATTCTAGTTCATCATGACCATGTTTCATGGATTCTAAGATACTCTCCTCCACCCATTTTACCATTTATGAGTTCAGAATGGCTGTTATGATTAATGTCATATCATAGTTTAATTGGCAGAGTTTTTTCTGTCTCTATAGTAGTGCATAAAATATTTGGGTAATATCCTAAATATTGATACACATTGTATTTCCAAAAGGCTACATAAAATCTATTTGAATCTTCAGGTTTTTTTTTTTAATGGTTTGGTTGTATTAGACAATGTTTATGCTTAAAATTGCCTTTGCAACTTTTTTTTTTTTTTTGAAGTTTTTTGGCTGGGGTCTGATTTGAACCCACCACCTCTAGTATATGGGGCCGGTGCCCTACTCCTTGAGCAACAGGCATCACTTGCCTTTGCAACTTTTTAATTGTTACTTAACTTTACAGTGTAACTATGTCTGGGTGTTTTTGGAATATCTATTAATATTCCAGCAAACCATGGATCATGAGTATATTTTGAAGAATTATTTGTTATGTGCTTTGGATGGTAATGTATCATGGTTCCAAAGGAACCATCAGGCTTTTCAAGTCATTAACTCATTTTTTTTTTTTAAGTCCCTAAATATATATTTAGATGAATCACTAACTGTGATTTCAAGATACCAGTCTTTATTTCTTTAGATAATTAACAGTAAAAGGAGGCAACCTAGTAGAAATTAATATAAAATTATAGCTTTAAATTTTGCTAACGAAAATAAAGCTAAAATGCTTGTTTCTTTAAGTTTTGTCCTTATTCCATCCATTTCAATGAGAGTCTGCGGAGTCTTCTGATGATTGGAGGTTTGGTGTGATTTGGATATACCAAATTATATTTCACATGTTGTTTTAACTCATGTCACAGGAGTTTTTGCCCTGGTAGCCTGAAGTCAGTCCATGGCATTTATATCTTCAGACTTCAGGTTGAGCAAAATGCTGAATTGTGCTTTTTTGAAATGCTGTGCTTTTTGAAAATATAGTAATGACGATGTTGTGTATATTACCTTTCACAGTATTTCTGATGTATTATTTAAATATCTAAGCCACATAAAATGTTATTTTCATATAGTCTTTAGATAAGGTGGGATGTGATTGGTGTAAATATCAATTTATGTTAAGAAAATTGGAAAATTTTTAATATTCAGTAAGAATAACATCAGTATTATACTGAGAAAATTATAATTTGTTAAGCTGCTCCTCTTGTTTTTTGTAGAAGTATAAATAAGCACATGAATTAAGTTTATAAGCCTTATAAAAACTAAAGATAAAACTGTTTGAGAAAATCAACATTTTAAATCACACTAAGTCTCTTCCTATTTTTACTCATCCTCTTGCAGAGCATTGACAAAAATATGAAATTGATTTGGTTGAAGGGTGTTAAAGAGCCGACAGCCAAATGTCACAAACAATGAATGGCTGCAGTGTTGAAAAAATCAATAGGGAGGTTAAGCTGGTCTTGTGAAAGACTTGGCAGACTGCTCTGTTCCAGGAAGATATCTGTCTTCTGGCCTTGGTTGCATGATCAAAAGGAAAACTTGATAGGTTTAATGAAGGGAGATACTGTAAAACTGACAACAGAAATATAGACACTGTGGTAAACTGTACTGCACGTCAGTGAGTGGAGCTATTAGATATATTTTTCAGCCTGAAAAAATATTTATGGGTAGAGATGTCAAAAATATTAACATTCTTTTACTTTGTCATCGATTCCTCTATCAGCTAATACATTTGGCTGAAGTAAACAAAGGATTGTATTTGGCTAACTATAAAATGTTAAAAGTGCAAGATACCATAATTTCTGTGTTGATTAGTAAACTAGTTTTCCAGATCTGTTGATTATATTGATTAAAATCTGAATTAAAATGATGTGTTCTTCATTCTTAGATTATATCCAAGGAATTAAGAAAGATCGAGAGCCTAGGTAAAAAAGATAGCCATTGACTTGTCAATGAAAATAGAAAGTACGTCATGAAAACCAAGGTGGGATTTATGATTCATTAGTCCACCCAACAGGCCATTAGAAGATATTTTATAGAAGCATCCTCGTTCACACTTTTATTGATAAACTGTGTTGTTTTAGTATCTACCTTATTCTGATAATTTTGATCAGAGGCATATATTATGAAGTCTGACGTTTTAACACATATCAAATAAGGTTAAGATCATTTATAGATCATGTTTCTTTGCACCTCACTGTAGTTTGTGGTTTATCAACTGTAATATTTTGTGTCTGCATTTTTTTTTAACTTCAGTACCCGAAGACCTTTTATTATACTGTGAAATTATTTTGGGGGTATGCACTGTACATAAGTCATTAGACTAGGTGATAATATAAGCTCCTTAATTAAAAGCATTTGTTTCTGAGTTTAAAGATTTTTTTAAAAATCTCTGATGCTTTTTTAAAAATAGGCATTTCCATTTTATTTTATTAGCCATCATTAGATGTAGCAGTCCCTGTCTGTCTGTGAGTGGGTTTAAGAAAAAGGAATCATTAGCTTAAAATTCCCAAATGTGATATTCAGTTTGGAGAAGTGGATAACCTGCTTAAAAACAAATAAATAAAAAAGAAAAGAAGAAAAAAAAAGGGAAAGCTGTCTGGCAGATTTTCTGCAAGTGGACGCTGTAATAAAAATGCCCCCTACTTTGTCAGGATAGTATTTGGAGGGCTGCTGCCATATGTTACTTTCCTTTTTAGCTGGGATTATGCCATCATTATTGCTGATAAAAGCTGTTTACTGCCTTGGCAAAGGAATGATGCTTGGAGCAGTTTTGGAAACCGCCATTCAGTTTACAAAAAAGTTCATTTAGTGCCAGATGCTAGAATCCTAGGTCTTTGTTATCTTTTCCCATTATTAGATCCATCCATTGTCTATTTCTTTTTTCCCTTTTATAATAGAATGTTCTCTCTTGCTACCTGTTTTAATCATGCAGTAAATGTGAGAGGTTATCTAAATTATTATGTTCTCTATGTTAACTGATCAGTAATAAAAATGGGCAATTTGGCTTTCAGAACCAGATTTGGAATAAGCGCTGTAGTGTGCAGTGAGAGTCCAGTTTTTGAATTCTCTGAAAGGGTACTCTCTTTAGCACTGTTGCATATCACAGAGATCTTGGTTCAGTCTTTGAATAAACTGTAGTCTCTGGAAGCATGAATTATTTTATTGTATTGTTTTTAATCCTGTTATGAAACATGCTAGAATTGAAAATGAAACCAAATTCTAACTTTTTCCCCTAGGAAATGTTAAATTTATAGTTGTAACTTTTTATGAGAATATTCAGTATTTCCTTTTCAGTTATTTCTTTGAAACTTTTCTTCTGCATTTAAACACAATATTTGTTAGGGACTGCTTGATTCAATTGTGCTGTCTTAGAAAGTTGTAAATGCAAACAGTAAGAAATCTTTTTTTTTTTTAACTTAAAGATAATACTTATCTCTGAGTGTCTAAATAAATTCTTTTTCTTGATTTGTTGGACTGCTCTATAGAGTCAGTATGTGTTTAGGATGTGATTTGTTGGCCCACCAGAGGTCACACACTCTTGGCCATGTTGGTATTGTGCTTCGGCCATCTTTTCCACCCTTCAGAATTTAAATTGCTCCTGATTTGAATTAAGAGTTATTTTTTATTTTTTTATTTTTTGCTGAAACAATAGACATTTATTTTTCCAGTTCTGCAGAGTAGGAAATCCAAGATCTAGGTGCCTGCAGACTCTGTGTCTTGTGAGGGCTGGCTTCCTGGCTCGGAGACTGCTGCCTTCCTTCTCCCTGTGTCCTCACAAGGTGGAGAGAGGAGTTAAGAGTTATTTTTAGTGAAAAATTAACTCTTAAAAATAGTGCTGACCAATTGGGTCTTACTGGCTTATCTTAAAATATAGCCCATAGTTTTAAGTTTCCCCAACAAATGTGTACTTTTACTCGAATGCTTTTTTCTTTTAGGAACTGTCACCAAGAGGAAAAGGTCCAAAAATTAGTGTAAAAACCACATTTTCTAGTATAGTCATTTTTACATAAAGAAGAGTATCAGTCAGCTGCTAGAAGACTATACATATTTAGAATACACTGAAATGTACCTAACCCTGGAAGCCACACCTGGCCCTCTGACAGTTCAAAAACTTTTGGATGACTTTAGGTGGGAAAAGAAAGGGAAAGTTATTTTCATATTTATTGAAGTACAAAGTTTAATAATATGACATTTTAATGTTAAATTGAAGTGGAAAAATTATAATCACCTGGATAAAATGATTAAGTATCCTCAGCGAAGGTTGAGATCATTTGAGTTCTTGTGTGCCTTGTTTTTTTAAATATAATTTTTTATGGTTATGATTAAATGCTTATCACTTAGCTTCTTTATTTAACTGTAAATGATCACTTATTTAAAAATAAGTATTAAAACGCACAGGTTTTTAAACATAAGCCATATTTCAGAGAGTACTTTATGCTCACTATCTGTTAATAAGTGGGGGTTAACATGAAAAGTATGCATTTATTTAAACAAGGAGTGTTAATTGACAGCTATATACATATAGACACACACATACATACAAATACACATACATAATATGGCATGTTAATAGTAATCTCTGGAGAGCACCAAGCTTTGTACCTATCTAGACCTACCATTTTAATTATGTTATTATTATTTTAATTTTTTTTTTTTGGAGACAGAATCTCACTCTGTTGCTCTGGGTAGAGTGCTATGACATCATAGCTCACAGCAACCTCAAACTTTTGTGTTCAAACAATCCTCTTGCTTCAGCCTCCCAAGTAGCTGCAAATACAGGCACCTGTCACAATGCCCAGCTAGTTTTTTTTACAGACAGGCTCTTGCTCAGGCTGGTCTCCAACTCCTGAGCTCAAGTAATCCACCTGCCTCAGCCTCCTAAAGTGCTAGGATTACAAGCATGAGCCACCGTGCTTGGCTTAATTTATTTGTAATATTAAAAAATTTCAGCTATTGAACACTTTCTCCTTCCCAAATAATTATCTTTCAAATTGTATTTGCAATTTGAAAATTGCAAATTTCAAAGTGGGGAAAAGCAACTAATTGTAGAAATTAATATTTTTTCCTTGGGTATGATTCATCTTATTTAAATAGCTAATTCTGCTGTCTCAGATTTTCCAAAGAGACTAAAATATTTTTGCCTGCCCTGTACCCGTTTTCATGGCACTTAAGACTTACAAACATTGGAATCATTGTCATTTGGGACAATTGAAAGGTAGCTTTGGTTTAAAGAGCTTGTGTTTTGGTGTTACATTGCCATGGATTCCAAACTCTCAGTTTTGCTATTTATTACAGTTACGGCTTTAAACTAGTTACTGAACTTTTCTTGAGACTTGGTTTTCTCATTATAAAAAATGTAGATAATATCAGTTTATCAGGGTGTTATGAAAAGAGTGGGGGGTGAGTGAGTATTCTGTAAATAGTAGATATTTTTATTAGTAGTAAATTAGATTGTATCAGCAGGAGGTGACTAAGTCAAATTAAGTCAGTTTTATCTTTCTGGATTATCTGGGTGGAGTGCTCTTGACATGCATTCTGTCTTTCAGTGGTTGATTCACTTAGACCCATGCTATGTTATTTGTAGATAGGAAAAGTTTGAAAGGGTCTCAGCAAGACCCTACAACAAAACCTGGCAGAATGCAATCAACTTTTCGTTTCATTTTAGTTGAGAATAAGTCCATGAAGGCTATATATAGTTCAAACTATATATAGTTTTGAAGATTGTGATATTTTTATTAACATATTTTTGCAGTGACCTAATTTTTCAGTTCCTTATGCCAATTAATTTGACTTTATAAATCTGATAATATATTTATAAAATTTATAAAACACATTAATATATTCATATAAACTACTTCTAATATAAATGTATTATTAGTACTTCCTGTTGGTGTATGTTTTACTAGTGTTATTCTAGTCAATTCTGACTTACTTTCTTTTTCAAGATAAAGGTTTTCTTTTAAAAAAAATCCCTTCAAATGATAAATTCATGTCCTCTTGACAATGTGCCAAAATGTGCTTTTATTAGGTTATATTGTTACTTTTGATTATATGTGTAAGGTTTTTTTGTTTTTGTTTTCATTGTAATTCTGTGGGGAGAATATGACTTTTTCCCCTGTTTAGATAGATGCATGTAGAACCAAATGAGGGCAGTAAAGTCTAATAGAAAGCTTTACAAATGAAAGTTTTGTTTCTGTTTGTGCAATACCTTGTTCCCCTTTCATGTATCCTGGGAAATCATACTGATCAATAGTTCCCATTTCAGTACAACTGCAGCAAACATTACAACTGTATAAAATTTACAACATTGTCTGCTGTAAATTTTAATTGGAAAAACCTTATAGCTTTGCTCTCTATCTTTGGAGGTTTAAATCTATATGATTTTTTTAAATAAAAAAAATTTACAACATAATATCATGTCATACAATTTTTATGGACATATAATATAAATAGGACCAAACCATAGTCTTATTGGAAAAAAATAACTATAAAAATATATTTTAACGTTTAGTGCATTCAACATTTTTGCTATAGAAACAATGGACCTAGTAAAGTAATTTAATGAATGTTATAAATAATTATGAACAATATCAAGTGAGGAATATTAACAAATAAGTATATTAATATATTCTGTGATTTCTCTGTGTCCCAAATGGGGCTTCTCTTTGAATCAATGTAAAATACTGTATAGAGCTAGCTAGTGTTCTGAACTAGAAAGGGTATGAGAAAAATATTGCTTTCTGCACAGCTTTATTTCTGTCACAGGTCAGGCTTAAAATGCTGTGTGATACAGTTATTGACTCTAATCTGGGCATAAACACAAGTCCTCAAGCACCAGCCCAATTAATAATTTGCATAATTAACACGCATATTAAATAGGGACTGGCCTTGCATCTGTATTTGCAGTGATCGGGGTAATGAGGGCTAACGGAGCGGCGCCTCGGGCCTGTGTTAGCAGACGTGTGGCAGTAGTAATTTTTGCTTGGATTGACAACTGCTAGACAAGTGGTCCCAGCATAAAGCTAAACCCCGTTTGGCAGTATTAATCGTTGACAAACTGCTCTTAAAGCTGTAACATTGTTTCTGTCAGTTGTTTGGTTTGATGTCACTGTTAGACATAATAAATCAATAGTGTCAGAATTTGGTAATGTTTATAGCTAGCAAGGTTTATTATTTCATATGACTGTCATGTACAAATAGTGGTTATCATGGTTGCCTCTAAATTATCAAAGACAGAATACTGCTTTGAATATACTTCTGTAAGTCTTATTTCAGTGAATTCTTTGCCATCTGAAAATGCTTTTGATTGGTATGTCTGCCCAATTCCATTGTAATATTCATTGTAATATTTGTGCAGTATTATTTGATTCATAATTTTTAAAAAAGTATACAGTTTAGTTTCTTGAAAGTTGATTATAGCTTCAAATTTGGAATATAGACCTAGCTTCCACAGCTTTACATTCATTCAAAAGTTGATGATATTAAATGTGTTGTTAGAGTGCAAGTACACTGAGATTCTTCAGAGTCAGATTTGAATTTCAGGGGATTTAAACTATATATATTTAATAGGAAGGAAATGTTGCATGCACTTATTATTTATGGAGAAAGTAAGAGATACAGGTTGAATATCCCTTAATCTGACATGTTTGGGAGCAAATGTCTTTTGGATTTCAGATTTTTTTTTTTAAATTTTAGAATATTTCTTTTCTTTTTAAAATATTTTTCTTTATTATTATTATTATTTTTGGCTGGGGTGGTGGGTTTGAATCCACCACCTCCGGCATATGGGACCAGCGCCCTACCCTTTTGAGCCACAAGCGCCGCCCAGAATATTTCAATTACTGATTCAGAGTCCCTAATTCAAAAGATCTGAAAACCTAAATGCTACAGTGAACATTTCTTTTGAGTGTCATATCAACTCTCAAGAAGTTTTAAATTTTGAAGCATTTTGGACTTCAAATTTTTGGATTAAAGATTCTTAACTAGTAATTAGAGACAGAGGGTAAAATTTCTTCTCTCTTCATTTTCCCCTCTAATAATTTCTATGATAGTTTTAACTAAACATTTCTGTTACCCTTTCTTCCACATGACCCCTGTTATCACATATTTTAAGATTTCCTTCCTTATTTAGATTTCAAAATGTTTCTTTAAAAATTACCACAGGCAGCTGGGCATGGTGGCTCACACCTGTAATCCCAGCAGTCTGGGAAGCCCAGGTGGGTGGAATGCTTGAGCTCTGGAGTTTGAGACCAGCCTGAGTAAGAATGACACCCTATCTCTAAAAAAATAGCCAGGCTTTGTAGTGGGCACCTATAGTCCCAGAAACTTGAGAGGCTGAGGCAAGAGTCCAAGAGTTTGAGGTTGCTATGACCTATGACACCATGGCACTCTACCAAGGGCAACAAAGTGAGACTCTGTCTCAAAAAAAATCACCTCAGGAAGTGATACTATCTTTATTGTTATTCTATTAAAGATACCCCTGTTTAACGTGTGTTGGTGGAACAAATTTTACATGGGATTTTAATAGCTATACATAAATATGTTTATTACATAGCTATAACATGTTTATGGTAAACTATAGTAAAATAATAAATGCTATTTTCAATGACTTAGAATTTATGTATTTCTCTGCATCAAATGTTGATATTTTAGCTAAAAATATATGTAAATTCATTGTCTGTATTAAGGAATTTTTGTGACCTGCTCAAATCTTTTCTTTAGTAAACCAATAGGCACTTTTAAATTATGAGCATCAGGGGTTTATTAGTTTTAGAAAGATGGAGTCATTTCTAGGGAGTCTGTCCTTAGTTTACCATAGAAATATGCATTCCCACTTAAAAGGAGGCATGCATAAATTACTTCAGGAAATTATTAAGACTACATGGGTAGAAAAAATTAAATTATGAGCATTTAGAGAATATTTAGAAAGCCATTTGATAAAAACCATTGTCTGCCTATTATACTTCTCATTTATCTGTGATATATATATCTGTGATGTTATTTAAGGTATAATTTCAGAGCTTACTTCCCATTTGTTGTATGTCTATGCATATTCATGTCATGAATGCTCATGTCATTCATGTCATGTCACATAAATGCTATAAGCCATATATGAAAGATAACGAGGATTTTCAAGATAAAAATAAAATAAATGCTTATGGTATATGACTTTGTTAAAAATCAGTACACTGGAATCAATGCATTTAAATGAATGGGTTTCCATTTAAAACTGGAATTTTTAGAAAGTAAATGCACATTTCACTTTTGGGAACCCTAGTTTTGAAAGACTTTGGCCAAAAGATATTTAAAAATATGAAATGAAAACCTAGAGATGGTAGTAAGTCACATGAGGTTATAGGACCACCCTTCTGCTCATTGAGAAGTCTAAGGCTTATGCATATTTACAAGCATAAGTCCAGTAGCTCACGGGGTGAGGGGCTGGCACGGGGGTACTAGAGAGAGAGAAGTGATAACTGAGAAAAGGCCAGGGACACAGAGATGGTAAGACAAGAGAGAACGGTTTATTTTTTACTTTCAAGTCTCAACTCAAATATCACTTCTTTGAAGAGACTTTCTTAAGCATTTTTACTAAAGTAGGTTTTCCCTGTTATTCTGGACTCCTGCCTTCATAGGACTTATCATAACTTAGAAGTTTTGTGGTAGTTTTCTGGCTCTGATGTACCCCAAGGTAGGGGTCCTACTTGTTTCCTTTCCCATTATATGCTTCAGAAGGTAGGTAGTGAGGTACATACCTGCTGCAAGGCCTCAGGTGCATGGGCCTGGGGGCTTGAGAAAGGGATTTAATATTTCCTTAATGTGAAGTTTGTGCTTATGTTTGTTGGTTTATGTTCTCTTGTCTTCTCAGACTACTCTTATCAGGTAGTTATTACTATCTCCATTTTATGAGTGAGAAAACTGAGACACAGAAATGAAGCAACACAGCTAGTAAGTGGCTGACCTGACATTTGAATCTGGATCTTTATAATTTCAAAACCCATAGGATACCACATGATCCATGCTTTGTGGAATTTGTTGTTGTGGTCAGTGAAAAAGGTGATGAACAGATATGTAATGGAATTACATAGGCAGTATTGGATATTCAGTTAACAGTTATATGATGTGCTTTTGTAGCAGAAGCAGTATTCAAGTTCTGCTAATTTTTCTATCAGTGTTCCCTAGTATAAACAGACGATGAAAACATACTATCAGTAAAGATAAGCTTGACTCAAGCCCTTCTTACTTAGGATTGGGCTATTGCTTTCCTTGTGCTAGAATGGTACTAGCCATGTGCTATCCTTGATGGAACTGAAAAAACACTTTTGGGCCGTTTTCACAATTCAAATAATTTTCTTTTGGGCTTAGAAAATCTTGTGGGACTCCAGCTGAGAAAGGTTGAGTTAGTTCATGCCACTATAGTAGGTAATCTGCAAATCTTTATGGCATTAAAACAACAAAGCTTTGTTTCTTATACCATATTTATTATGGGTCTTTGCGTGGCTCTGCTCATTGTAGTCACATAAGAACCTAGGCTAATGGAACAGCCACCATCTCTCAAACATTGCCCATTGCCCTCCCATGACTAAAGCAATTTCCAGATACCTTATCAGCAATTAAAGGCTATGGCTCATAAGTAACAAACATTCATAATTCTTGCTCGTAAATCTTTGGTCATAGTCACATGGCCAACCCCAAGGGGCTAGGTTGTGTAATTTTAGCATGTGCCTAGAGGGAGAGGAAAGCTGGATATTAGTCAGCCTTTCTATTGACAGTCACAATTAGCACAGTAGAAAGCTAAAGAACTCTTGGGGCCATTGAGGGTAGTGCGACAGTGATTATACTTGGATAGTTGGAAGTCTGATATGTGTTACCGCAAAGGACAAATTAGGAAGGAAGTTTCAGTGAAGAAAACACACTGTCCAGCTGTTCAGGGAGATGCCCAACATCATTAGCTATCAGCGAATTGCAAATCAGAACTTAAAAATAATCAAAAACTTCAATAAGATACCATTTTACACTCACTAAGAAGACAATAATAAAAAGGACAGATAATAAGAGTTGGTGAAGATGTGGAAAAATTTGAATCTTCCTATACAACTGGTAGGAATGTAAAATGGAAAACAGTCTTCATTTCCTCCAAAGGTTAAATATATGACCTAGCAATTTTATGCCTAGGGATATACTCAACAGTAATTAAAACATATGTCCACACAAAAACTGTACATAAATGTTCATAGTGACATTTGTTATAGTCAAGAAGTGGAAACTATCTGAATGTTCATTAACTGATGAGTGGATAAACAAACAGTAGCATATTCACATAATTGAGTTGTATTTTTAAAACTGTAAAAATAAAATTAAAAATTTATTTTTTTAAAAAATAATTATAGTTATATAATTATTTAGTCATAGAAATAAATGAAGTAATGATATATTCAATAGCATGAATGAACTTGAAAATATTTTGCTAAGTGAGAGAAATCATTTACCAAACACCACACTGTATAATTACATATATATGAAATATTCTGAATAGGCAAGTCTATAAGAAAGTAGATTAGTGGTTGCCTAGGGTTAAAACAGGACATGGGGGTGTAATATCCTGGTATTGAGGTATAATGGGTAATGAGTATTAATGGGGAATTTGGAGGGAATGAAATATGGGTATGAAAATGCTTGAAAATTATTTTGATTGTTGCACAGCTCTGAAAACCATTGAATTATATTTTAAGTAGGATAATTGTATAATATGTGAATATTTCAACAAAGCTTCTAGAAAACATAGTCCAGGGAAATATAAGGAGATTGTGGCCTCTGTAGCATATTTCATAGATACTGAGATGCTCTTTAAAAACATGTTTTTACACCTCTGAAATCAGAATGACACTTAAAATAATGGCATGTTAACAGTTGCTACCAGCCAGTTGGTGGTCTTATTATAGTTGCAGTGCCTAAATATGTAAGAAACCTGTGTTTTTCTTGGTGGCATCATTAGATAAATGCAGTCTCTTGATGTTTCGGTCAACAACCATTTATGAACCATTTGATGCCCATGTTTCCTGGTTGTACTTGGAAACTGTCCCCTAACATCTCGTTAAGAGTAGTAAAACAGGGCTGCGCCTGTGGCTCAAAGGAGTCGGGCGCTGGCCCCATGTGCTGGAGGTGGTGGGTTCAAACCCAGCCCCGGTCAAAAACTGCAAAAAAAAAAAAAAAAAAGAGTAATAAAACAGCAGCATGAAAATATATGGAATGAATGTCAGTGGCTTGGAAGAAAATTAATAGTGGAGGATTTTGAAAAGAAATTCTATAGTACCAACATTCTTGATTACATTAAGGATGATATTGAATTAACACCATGGACACTGAAAACTCTGAGTCAATAAATGATTCAGAAAGTTCAAATTCTGAATGTGAATTAGTTTTAAGGATATATTAATAAATTCATTCATTCATTCAGAGACAGGATCTCTCTCTGTTGACCAGGCTAGACTACAGTAGCATGATGAAAGCTCACTGTATCCTCAAATTCCTAGGCTTAAGCAGTCCTCCCATGTTGGACTCCTACAGTGTTGGAATTGCAGGCATGAGCCTCCACACCTGGTGAACAAAATTTATTTTATACCTATTTTAGGTATATATGATTTACAAAAAACAATGTCCAAAAAGTCTAAAAGGGCTTTTCAATAAATATAGTAGATACATTCTAAGAATTAAAAAGCTTTGTCCTCGGCTCGGCGCCTATGGCTCAATCGCTAAGGCGCCAGCCATGTACACCTAAGGTGGCAGGTTCGAATCCCCAGCCCGGGCCCGCCAAACAACAATGATGGCTGCAACCAAAAAAAAAAAAAAATGGCTGGGCATTGTGGTGGGCGCCTGTGGTTCCAGCTACTTGGGAGGCGGAGGCAGGAGACTTGCTTGAGCCCAGGAGTTGGAGGTTGCTATGAGCTGTGATGCCATAGCACTCTACCCAGGGGGATA
>CAUYQV010188200.1:0-39967 GCA_963574575.1 Galagoides demidoff
TTTTTTTTTTTTTTTTTGAGACGGAGCCTCAAGCTATCCCCCTGGGTAGAGTGCCATGGCATCACAGCTCATAGCAACCTCCAACTCCTGGGTTCAAGCGAGTCTCCTGCCTCCGCCTCCCAAGTAGCTGGGACTACAGGCACCCACCACAATGCCCAGCCATTTTTTGGTTGCAGCCATCATTGTTGTTTGGTGGGCCCTGGCTGGGGATTCGAACCTGCCACCTTAGGTGTACGTAGCTGGCGCCTTAGCCGATTGAGCCACAGGTGCCGAGCACTGATAAAAGTTTTTATTTTAATCCTGAAATCACTGTATTGATCAGGTATATTATTTTAATGGTTTTGTAAAAGTATAACTTAAACTATGATATTTCTCATTTCTCCCTTTATAGAAGTATGTACCCCATCCTTCATAATTCTAAAGATTTTTTTATTTTATCAATAGGACTGGATAAAAGAAGAAAACGTAACAAAATCTGATATTAATTTTAGTACTTCTTAAAGATACATAAAATATTTTGAGTAAGTCTTGTCTTAGAAAATTTCCCTGCCATATGTCTTCCTCTCCATCCCTACCACTCCCTTTTTTTCTTCCTGCCCTCCTTACCCACCTTCCCAGCTTCTTTACCCTCCCTCCTTCCCTCCCTCCCTTCCCTCCACATATGTTGTAGTAATTCTTGATTTTGAAAACCAAGATTCTGACAGCATCAGATTTCATAATTGAATCAAATGATGTCAAATTTCATGATTAAATTTGACCCATCAAAAAATGTTGGGTTTTGAAGCATGTAGACGTCCTGAGTTCTTCAAAGGTTAAAGATATACAAAGAACACTTTGTGAGATTATACTCATAATATAGAAAGAATACCAACAAAACAATTACTTTGCCTGTACTTTCATAAATGGCTTTCTGTAATTAAACCCTCAGCATTGTACAGACAAGTAGAGGGAATACTTACATATGGAGGGCTTCCACAGAAAGGCAGTCTTGAACTCTGTAGATTATGAAGAAATATGGAAACAATATCTTAGTATTTCACTTTCATAGAGCTGTATAATTGTAGACTTCCAGTGTAGTTCACAAAAACTACTTGAACTCCTATTATGTTTGAAGATAGTTCGTTATGAGCAGAGGCAGTGGTCTCATGGATGGTAACACTACACCTCCCACAATATCTATTTTTACGATTAATATTTTTAAAGTCAAGATGATCTAGGTATGTCTAATAATTAATTTATATAAGCATATACCTAATAATTAAGGATCCCAATGACAGCAGTCTCTTTTTTTTGCCTTTGTTTTCTCTTTTATTAAATCATAGCACTGTACATTAATACTATCATGAGGTACAGTGTACTGTTTCTATATACAATTTGAAATACTTTCATCCAACTGGCTAACATAGCCTTCATGTCTTTTTCTTAGTTATTGTGTTAAGACATTTCTATTCTATACTTAGAGATTCACATGTACCCTTATAGGATGAACCATAGGCGGGATCCCACCAATCACCATTCCTCCACCCCCCCGTCCCTCCCACGTCCATCTCCCCATATTACTGGGCTAAAATTGAGTTATAATATTCCTATTAAAGCTATAAATTAGTTTCACAGTAGGGCTGAGTACATTGGATACTTTTTCTTCCATTCTTGAGATAATTTGTTAAGAAGAATATTTTTCAGCTCCATCCATGTAAACATGAATGAGGTAAAGTCTCCATCTTTCTTAATGGCTGCATAGTGTTCCATGGTGTACATATACTACAATTTATTGATCCATTCATGGGTCAGTGGGCACTTGGGCTTCTTCCATGACCTAGCAATTATGAATTGGGCTGCAGTGAACATTTTGATACAAATATCTCTATTGTAGTGTGATTTTTGGTCTTCTGGATATATACCTAATAGAGGAATTATAGAATCAAATGGCAGGTCTATTTTTAGTTCTCTAAGTGTTCTCCAGATATCTTTCTGAAAGGAATGTATTAGTTTGCAACTCCACCAGCAGTGTAGAAGTATTCCCTTTTCTCCATACCCACTCCAGCATCTGTGATTTGGGGATTTTTGTGATATGGGCTAATCTTACTGGTGTTAGATGATATTTCAAAGTAGTTTTGAGTTGCATTTCTCTGATGATTAAGGATGGTGAGCATTTTTTCATATGTTTGTAGGCCATCCACCTGTCTTCAGAGAATTTTCTCTTCAAGTCCCTTGCCCACCTTGAAAGGGGATGACTTGTTCTCTTCATGCTAATAGGTTTGAGTTCTCTGTGGATTCTGTTATTAAACTTTTGTCACAGTCATAACCAGCAAATATCTTTTCCCATTCTGAGGGCTGTCTATTTGATTTACTTACTGTGCTTTTGGCTGTGCAGAAGCTTTTTAATTTGATGAGGTCCCAGTAGGGTATTTTTGATGTTGCTTCAATTGCCTGGGCAGGGGGTCCTCATAAAATTTTCACCCAGGCCAATTCTGCAAGTGTTTTCCCTACCCTTTCTTCTAGTATTTTTATAGTTTTATGTCTTAAGTTTAAATCTTTAATCCAATGAAAGTTAATCTTAGTTAGTGGTGAAAGGTGTGGATACAGTTTAAGTCATCTGCAGGTCGCCAGCCAGTTCACCCAGCACCAATTTTTAAATAGGAAATCTTTTCCCCATCAATGTTTTTAATTGGCTTGTCAAAGATCATATAATGGTAAGTACCTGGGTTCATCTCTTGGTTCTCTATTGTGTTCCATACATCTACCTCTCTGTTTTTGCGCCAATACCATGCTATTTTGATCACTATGGATTTATAGTATAGTCTGATGTCTGGTAGCATGATTTCTCCTGCTTTGTTTTTATTTATGAGTAATGTCTTGAATATTCGAGGTTTTTTCTGATTCCATATAAAATGAAGTATTATTTTTTCAAGATCTTTAAATGGAACTTTAATAGTGATTGCATTAAAATTATATATTGCTTTGGCTAGTACGGACATTTTAACAGTGTTGATTCTTCCTAGCCATGAGCATGGTATGGTTTTCCATTTGTTAACATTTTCAGCTATTTCTTTTCTTGGAGTTTCATAGTTCTCTTTATAGAGATCTTTCATGCCCTTTGTTAGCTAAACTCCCAAATATTTCATCTTCTTTGGCACTACTATGAACGGAATAGAGTTCTTGACTATTTTTTCAGCTTGACTGTTGTTGGTATATATAAAGGCTACCAATTTATGAGTGTTGATTTTGTAACCTGAGACACTGCTATATTCTTTGATCACTTCTAAGAGTTTTGTAGTAGAATCCCTGATATTTTCCAGGTATGCAATCATATCATCTGTGGAAAGTGAAAGTTTAATCTCTTCTGATCCTATATGGATACCCTTGGTTGCCTTTTCTTGCCTAATTGTGATGGCTAAAACTTCCATTACAATGTTAAAGAGCAATGGAGACAATGGGCAACCTTGCCTAGTTCCTGACCTGAGTGGAAACGATTTCAATTTAACTCCATTCAGTACGATATTCGCTGTGGGCTTGCTGTAGATGGCCTCTATCAATTTGAGAAATGTCCCTTCTATGCTAATTTTCTTAAGTGTTCTGATCATGAAGGGATGCTGGATATTATCAAAAGCTTTTTCCTGCATCAATTGAGATAATCAATCATATAGTCTTTGTTTTTTAATTTGTTTATGTGATGAACTACATTTATAGATTTACGTATGTTGAACCAGACTTGAGATTCTGGGATAAAACCCACTTGGTTGTGTTGTATAATTTGTTTGATGTGTTGCTGGATTCTGTTTGTTAGGTTCTTGTTAAATATTTTCACATCAATGTTCATTAGTGATATTGGCCTGTAATTTTCTTTCTTTGTTGGGTCTTTTCCTGGTTTGGGGATCAAGGTGATGTTTGCTTCATAGAATGTGTTGGGTAGTAGTCCATCTTTTTCTATATTTTGGAAAAGGTTAAGTAGTATAGGTACTAGTTCCTCTTTGAAAGTTTGGTAGAATTCTGACGTGTAGCTATCTGGTCCCAGGATTTTCTTTTTAGGGAGATTTTGTATAGTTGATGCTATTTCAGAACTTGATAAAGGCCTGTTCACTTGATTCTGGCTAAGTCTTGGAAGGTCTATTTTACTGACCTTTTCAAAAAACAACTTTTTGATTTATTGATCTGTTGTGTAATCCTTTTGTTTTCATTTTCATTTAATTCTGCTCTAATTTTGGTTATTTCTTTTCTTTTGCTGGGTTTGGGATTGAAAAGTTCTTCCTTTTCCAGTTATTTGAGTTGTCCCATTAAGTTGTTAACTTCCTCTCTTTCCATTTTCTTGAGGAAGGCTTCCAGTGCTATAAATTTCCCTCTTAGGACTGCCTTTGCAGCATCCCAAAGGTTCTGATAACTCATATGTTCATTATCATTTTGTTCTAAAATTTGGTAATTTCCTTCTTGATCTCGTTTCTGACCCACCTATCATTCAGCATAAGGTTATTTAGCTTCCATGTTTTTGTATGAGTCTGCAGATTCTTGTTGTTACTAAGTTCAACATTTATTTCATGATGGTCTGAGAAAATGCAAGGAATAATTTCTATTGTTTCAAATTTGCTGAGGTTAGACTTGTGACCTAAAATGTGGTCAATTTTGGAGTATGTTCCATGGGCCGATGAGAAAAATGTGTATTCAATTTTGTTAGGATGAAATGTTCTGTAGATGTCTGTTAAATCCAAATACTGAATGGTTAAGTTTAAATCTAAAATTTTTTTGCTAAGCTTCTTGGAGGATCAATCCAACACTGCCAAAAGAGTATTAACATCTCCAACTATGATGGAGCTGGGAGAAATCAAATTGCTTGTGTCTATTGGAGTATCTCTTATAAATTGAGGTGCACTCTGATTGGGTGCATAAATATTGATGATTGAAATCTCATCGTATTGAGTATTATCCTTAACAAATATAAAGTGACCATCCTTATCCTTGCTTACTTTTGTTGGTTTAAAGCCTGTTGTATCTGTGAATGAAATTGCAACACCTGCTTTTTTCTGCTTTGCATTTGCCAGGAAAATAGATGATTATCCCTTCACCCTGAGTCTATATTTGTCTTTTAAGGTAAGATGGGATTCTTATATGTAGCAGATATCTGGCCTGAGTTTTTGTATCCAGTCAGCCAGCCTGTGCCTCTTTTAGAGAGCAATTTAAGCCATTCACATTGATTGAGAATATTGATAAGCCTTGTATAATTTTGGGTATAGAGTTTTTCTTTTCTTTTTTTTTTTTTTGAGACAGAGCCTCAAGCTATCCCCCTGGGTAGAGTGCCATGGCATCACAGCTCATAGCAGCCTCCACTCCTGGGCTCAAGCGAGTCTCTTGCCTCCACCTCCCAAGTAGCTGGGAACACAGGCGCCCGCCACAATGCCCGGCCATTTTTTGGTTGCAGCCATCATTGTTGTTTGGTGGGCCTGGGCTGGAGATCTGAACCTGCCACCTTAGGTGTACGTGGCTGGCGCCTTAGCTGATTGAGCCACAGGCGCTGAGCCAGAGTATATAGCCAGACTTTTTGAAAGTCCAGTGGACATCTTTAATTTTTCACCACTGTGGAAATTGGAATTTGATGAAAATTTTCTGTGTGAGTTTACTTATAGTGGAGGATTGTGCTGCTCAGTATGGAGGATAGGTCTGAGACTATCCTGGAGGGCTGGTTTAGTTATGGCAAATTTCTTCTACGTGTGAATGTCATTTAATTTCTCCATCATAAATGAAACTCAGTTTAGTTGGATATAGGATCCTGGGTTGAAAGTTATTTTGTTTTAGGAGATTAAAAGTTGATGACTACCCTCTTATAGCCTGAAAGGTTTCAGCAGAGAGATCTGTAGTCATTCTAATTTTCTTCCCCTTGAAGGTTATGGTTTTTTTTTACATTTAACTGCTTTCGGTATTTTCTCTTTCATATTAACTTTAGTGAAGTTAATTTGCCTGGGGGATGTCTTGTTCGGGTTGAGTCGTGCTGGGGTTCTGAAACTGTCTGCTATCTGAATTTCAGAATCTCTTGGGATGTCTGGAAAGTTCTCTTTCATAATTTCATAAAGAAGAGCCTCTGTGCTTTGTGAAGCAACTTCGTCACCTTCAGGGATTTCTATAAGACGAATATTAGTTTTCTTTGAATTATCCCAGAGCTCTCTGAGAGAGTGATCCATTTTTGCTCTCCATTTCTCTTCATCCTTGAGCACTTGGGCATGTTCAGAAGTTTTGTCTTCAATGTCAGAGATCCTTTCTTCTGCTTGCTCCATTCTGTTACCAAAGGATTCTACCATATTTTTCAGATCTTTGAGGGCTGCAACCTCTTGCCTCAGTGTGTCAAAGTCTTTGGTCATTTTATCTTTGAAATCATTGAATTCTTGAGACAGCTTTTGAATAATTTGAAATTCTAATTCCCTCCTTTCCTCCATTCTGTTAGTCTTATTTGCTATCCAGATTCTGAACTTGATTTCTGACATCTCAGACATCTGTTTAGGGAAGGGATTTTCAATTGCATCTGCCCTATCCTTCTTTAGGGGAGTTGATCGACTCTGGTTATTCAGGTTACCGAGTTTTTCCGCTGATTCCACCCATGCTGAATTTGCACTGTTTGGAGACCTTCCCAAAACTGTTCAGCCAGTGGCTGCCACTCGAGAAGATGCCAGCTTCCTCTTGTTGCCCAGAGAGATAGGGTGTATCTGTCAGGAAAAGCCTCAGGGGTGTGAGCCTTATTGTTCTAGCTGCTGCAGCTGCTGCTCTTGGCCTCAGGGTACCACCACTCCAGTGTGGTTCCCTCTCAACTGACTGTCCGCTTGCAGTTCTTGGACCACAGGGCCTGGGTTGCTGGGAATGCACGGGTCAATCAGTCCTTGGGGGGGGGGGTCCCTCAGGTGCCCTGGGTGGCGGAGCATTAGCAGACCTGTGGGAAATGTGTGGGTCCATCAGTCCTTGGGGAACCCCACTTGGGTGCCCAGGAATGACAGTGGAGTGCCAACAGCCACACTGGGAATGTGCAGCTCAAGCAGTTGTCCGGATACAGGACCGGGACAGAGTGCTTAGTCCTGCATGGGTCAGGGGATGCTGCTCTTGGGTCTCCTCTCACTGTCTCTGCAGGCAAAGGAAGAAGGGTGGACTGGGAACTCAAAATGGCAGTGAAACATTAGTCCAATTTTTCTGTCTGGCAAGAGGGTGTTTGGAGTCTCAGCAGGGTCCCTTTAGGGGAGTAGACCCCACTTTCTGTAGCTCTCACATGTGGGGTGAGACAATAAGTCTCAGTTCACAACTTTCTTGGGGGAGGGGACAGACACCCTTCCTTAGGGATATATTATGTGCCTGTAGATTGCTTTCTAGGAGTTGCAACTTGCCTCAGCAGAGGTGTCCTGCAGATATCACTCTTCTCTCTCAGCTGGGTTCCTAGTCTTCAACTTTGTTGAGTGTTTTCTGGACTTAATCCTTCCCTCTGGACAGGAGCTTCTGTTGGAGGCTGGTCCCTGTCTTCCATCTTGCCCCTCCCCCCTTGACAGCAGTGTCTTCAATAAAAATATAAATAATAAAAAAAACTCTCATGGTTTTCACTTTGGTCTTCCATGGATAATGGAAGTATATGACAAGTGTTTCTCAATAAAATCTTTTATATACTTAAAGTTAGGAGTGAACATGTTATCTGTTTGCCTGAAAGTCCTAATGTGGATCTATTGTCTTGGCAAAATGTATAATAGCCATTCTCTACTTTCTTCCTGGAAAGTCTTTCAGATTTAAAAATCTTGAAGTTACGTGGTTAACCCATTACTCTCCTCTCATTCAGGCTAAACAATCCAATATTTAAGCCCATACATTTAGCACCATCTCCATTGATTATGTTGAATCATCTCTAGTGATTATGAAGCAGGTTGTAATTTGCAGCCCTAAACAGTGCAGAGACATTTCAAAGCAAAAAGTACCTCCTTTCAAAAAAGATAGCATTGGGCAGCACCTGTGGCTCAAAGGAGTAGGGTGCAAGCCCCATATACCAAAGGTAGCATATTCAAACCCAGCCCTGACCCAAAACTGAAAAAAACAAAACAAAACAAAACAAAAAAGACAGCATCAGATCCAGTATTGAAATTTGTAGTTAAGGAGCAATTGCAAGCAGAAGTGGTTTTAAGAGTGATAGTACTTTAAGGGGGAGAGAAAGCGTGCTGCTGAAAAGTTTATGATAAACAAATGAATTCTTGTTTAAGAAATCAAATACGGCCTATTTCAATTCCCATCAGAGGTTCAATTAGAAATAGAATTCTTCTTTGCTTCCTGCCCTACGCTGTCATGTTTTTACGGGCCATGCACTGTTTAAACAGCTGCAGTTTCACCTCAGGGGTGACTAAATTGCATGGATGATGTTGATCTCAGTATAGAGCTAAAACTTAGAAGAAACTTGATCATTTGAAGAATGACTTGGGAACTGGGAGTAAGTTATGCTGTTTGGGCAGAAAGAGTTCAGAAAGTCTAGAGAATATGAAGTCTTAGTACCATTTTACTCAGTAAACTTAATTTTGGATTTTCTCTTTTGGTACAAACCAAGAATGAAAACCAACATAGACACAAATATACAAATAATACATTTTTGAAAAAAAATTAGAATATGAACATCAAAACTGACACTAGAGCCTCTGATACAAGTCACTTGGTAATTTTCTTTTTCTGCAGTTTTTCACTTTTCTTTTCTAACCCTGCCTCTATTCCTATTATTATCACTCACCTTCAATATGCTTGTGAGTGAGCAGATGCCTGTTCCTCATATTCGTGTGTTCCTTCTACCCTGTGGTGCTTAAGCTTTGCTGTGCTTTATAGTCACCTGGGGGGCTTGTTGAAACACACACCAAAGAGCCCATGCCTAGGATTTTTGATTCCTCAGACCTGGAGTAGAGGCCCAGTATTTGCATTTATAACATTCCCAGGTAAGACTGATTCTGCTGATCTGAGCAACCATACTTTGGAAACCCATGGTTGCAGTGGTTCTCAACCTTTCTAATGCCTCTTAATGCTGTGACCCTTTAATATAGTTCCTCATGTGGTGCCCCCCAACCATAAACTTATTTTCGTTGCTACTTCATAATTGTAATTTTGCTACTGTTATGAACTGTAATGTAAATATCTGATATGCAGGATGTATTTTCATTGTTACAAAGGGGTCATGACCCACAGATTGAGAACCTTTGGTTTAGAGCAATTCAGTGGCCTACTGAAAGCCTGCAAAAGTAAACTATTAAGAGGACATGCAAAGGAATTATTTTGGGAAGAGCTAGTGAAAGAGAAGCAGGGCTCCTTCCATTAAGCCCATGAAAGGTTCATCACCATCTTTCCCTCCATATCCTCCTCCATCAAACCTACCTTCTCTTCCCAAATTCAATGGCTAGGGGTTAAGACTCAAAGCAGTAAGAGGAAAACTATGTTCATTGAGTCTGAGTCTGTTGATGTACTAAGTAAATTCATGGATTTGCAAATATTAAATATGAATCACTTTGTAACAATTGGATTTCAAATGTTTGGTGATGTAATGAAAACTGCTGTGAAAATAACATACATTAAATCAACCTCTGTAGGTAATGGCATAGAAGATGGCGACCCCAGGCTTTGATTCCCTGAAATACATACTGGTAGTGTGTGGGAGCCATGTTTACTCCTTAGCCAGTGTATTACTTGAAGGTTCACTGCTGTGTGTGTTTCAAAGTGTTCACTTTATTCCTGTCTGCAGACTCTGCCTTTGGTTTATATTTCTTTTCATTTGCTACATTCTAATCTGTATTTCACCTCTTTTTTTTCAGTCTCCTTTAATCTTAAAGGAGACCTTTAATTGTGTAATAATCTTAATATTCTCTACTTAAAATTTCACTAATTACTACTTCTATCAATGCTCAATGATTTTTTTTCACCATCACTTTATCTCTCTCTCTCTCTTTTTTTTTTTGGGGGGGGGAATCTTTTTACAATATAGTAAGTAGTTAGCTTTATTTCTCTTTATTGTTAGCTACCTTTCATTTAGTTCAATAAGATATTTTGGGATGTCTTTCAATAAGATACACAAAACCCTGACATACTCATATATTCATAAATTAAAAAGTCAAGTCTATGAAAAATATAGAAGAAAAACACAAATTTTGGGTAAATTGAGAGCAAAGAAATACATATTGTAAAAACTTTAATAATTGTAAACTTTTAATAATAAACTTAACTTTAGATTTCTTAATAGTCAAAGCAATAGGAGCTATGAGCACTTTACAAGAATCATATTATCACTTAAGGAATAGATACACTAAGGTACATGTCTTGAATAGATCTCCATAGAGGAGATTCTGGGTGTCACAGTGGATTACACTCTAGTAGCATTACTAAGTTAGCATAGTTGTCTACTTCATAAACTTTTTTTTAGGTTATTCATTAATTTAAGCTGAGGGCCAAGTACAACAAAGTAAAAATATCATCAGAAGCTAAGAAAATGTGGTCTAAGTAGGAAACTTTTTGATAGTGCATCATGATTTAGGGGTTAAAAGCATGGATGTCTAGACATAAAACATGCATCCCAGTTTTCAAAACAATTTCCAGAAATAAAATTCCTTTCAAGAGGCTTCTGATAGAAGTTATCTAGAAAATGGTTTGGAAGTATGTTCTCTGGCAAGGAATGATTTCTTGTTACTGATTATGGAAAGACTCTATTTTAAAATCAACCAACTGAACAGCAGCGTTGACTGAAACTCCTGTGAAAACTAGACCAAAAGTCAATACTGGTTGAACAGATGGCCACCTAATCTCCGCACTGAGGTGGCCTACAGGGTAGGTAGGTCTAGAAGATAACTGAGTCTTTTATTAGCATATGAATGAGTACATCAATAAGTCTCTAGAGTTCTTTACCTTATTGTGTGATCAAGATATTTAGACTGGAACATTTTTCTCAGAACTCAAGTTACCAACCACCCACTATGGCTATCGGAAAAAAATATATATATTAAATGCACCAATAGAACATCTGGTTTTAAGAAATCAATTTCCTTGGTGAGTCTGCTAGAATGTATTTATTAGAAATGTACACTTAAGGAACCAAATAAATTATCTTTACATATGCTGTTGATACATATATAATCAATTATATTTAGAAAGATGACTGATCCAAACAATAATTTTGTTTTTTAAGTGAATGATTTTAAGCAACTTTTCTCATAATAGTTAACAAACAGAACCAATTTCCTCTTGAGAGCCCTGAAATACAGTCATGTCTTAAGCATATAGAAGAAATATTGTATTTTTAATATTGGGCATATTTGAGTTAATGAAATATATAAAAAAAAAAAGGGGGGGGTAGAATAAAAATACAGAAAGCTTTAATGACCTTTGAAATTGTTTATAACAGTAGTAGACTAATCTTGCCCCAAATGTATTATTTCTTTTATAAAATACCAATCTAAGAAATGTATACTTGTAGTTTGTCAAGGAGAAAACTAGAGTAAGAAAGAATATATATTATAATGAACTCGTTTCAAAAACAATGTGACTCCTATCTCTTTTGCTGGAGATTATAGTGTGTGTGTGCACATATATACACATTTATTTATTTTACTAATATAGGAAACCTATTCTGTTCATGGAACAAAGAATTATTGATTAGGAGTAAAAGAGATCTGAGTGACCATGTCTAAGAAGTGGAATGCTTTTTTAAAAATTTTCCATTCCATTGTGGTCATTTAAGGATAATTGAATGTCACTGGAGCTTTGGATAAATGTGAACTGTACCAAAACACTCTTGCATAAAGAGGGATATTAAGCAGTGTGGGTGATGGATGCAGTTAGGCTATTTTGGACTGCTCTGATTCAGGCAGAACTGGGCTATTATTGGTTGCAGGTGGATTGTTTTCAAGACCTTGCAGGTGGGCTTGTTGTGAGAACCCAGTCAATTAAGACCCTGGGATACTTCTAAGAAGCAGCTGATACTCCTCAGAGTTGTGGATAAGTCCGAGAGGCTGTGCGTTCCACAGTGCCTGCAGTCTTTAGGATGAGGCCCAGACTGTTCCCTAGGCCATTAAAGTAAACTTTTCCTTCCTTGCTGAAACTGTCCTTGCTCTTGCTCTCTTTAATTATTTCTGCTACTACCTCATGTGTGTACTGCACTGCTCTGAAATTTTGGGGAGCCAGAGAGGAAGAGGTATGTTTTGCTGATTTACTTTCACTCTTAACTCTTCCTTCTCTCACTACTAATGAAGTGCAGGTGGTTGTGTGGGAGAGAATGCCAGATAGTCATCTGCTTTATGCTTTATGGCCAGCAGGTTCTCACCAAATGGCTTCTTTTGATTTGTGTTGTGTTCCAGAACTTGATCTCTTTCCTTCCGTGTTTCCTAGAAGGTGATCAGAAGAGGAGTGCCAGACACTGACCCTGTGGAGGCAAAGAGATGCGCATTTTGTGATGAGTCATTCGTGTGCCTTCTGTGAGAGGTAAGGCTTTTGTCAAGCCTCTCACTGTTGCCTTCCTGATTGACTACTTAAGACAGCCAACAGCACTGGCCAGGTCAGAGACTGACTCTCAGCCCAGTAAGAGATACGTCAAGCCTGGTATTTCCTAGAGGCCTATGTCCGACACACTAGTCTTCTCCCCCTTTCCATTTTTATTTTTCCTAGTGATGGCCAGAGGCCTAGTAATCCCATCCACCCCCTTCTCCTTTTTCACTTTGTTCCTTTCTCCCAGTGCTGGCTGAGTCTCCATTTGCAGATAAGTCTCCTTTCTGATGCTCCCATTTGAAAGTAGCTGCACAGAATCCCTGAAACTTACACCAGAGGCATCGCTCAGCTCACTGGTAAGAGACTGTCTCTTCCAGAGACATCTGAAAGGGACAGCTGGCATTATCCTGTGGCAGGGAGGGTGCTGATTAGACCCTGGGGCTCTGGGCTTTCTAGTCTTTTTGTCTCCTCTTTCCAGATGGGTAACCAGCTGTCAAGTCACCAATCGTCTGTCTCACCTGACAGCATATTGGGATGTATTCTTTCTAAGTGGAAATGCTTCAATCTCCAGACTTTTGAAAGTGTTGTTTGATTTGCTTTTGTAATACATCTTGGCCCCAAAATAAATTAGAAAAATTCTCAATATTAGCCATTTAACAGGCCCTTAAATTATTATATTGATTGCCTTAAATGATTTTTGTAAGCATCTGGGTTACAGGTCCCATATGGCCAAGCATTTTTCCATTTCAGAGATCAACATGACCTCTATTACCAAAAGGTTAAGTCCTTAATGGAAACATTGCCACTTTTCTGCCTTGATCTCTCCATTGCAGCCTTTCACTCTCTATGCCTGAATCTCCTTCACAGTACATCAGGCCACCATGGGCTGAGCCAAAAGGCACCAAGTTTCTGCCCATGGTTGAGACCACCAGTGGAGAGTTTGGGTCAGCATTAGTTCACAAGCCCTTCTCGCTTATGGAGTTAGAACAAAACTGATTTAGATTCTTATACTGGTAACCCTGACTGAGGGTTATCATTGAGGCCTTTCAATATCTTTGTTTGGCATATGATCCTAATTGGAAGGAACTCCAAATTGCATTGTGTGGGACAGACTTTTGAATGATCTGGAAAAGGAAAGAGTCCTGAAAGAGGCTTGCAAAAGTGCAGACGAACTTCATCTTTCAAATGAAAAATAACCCATAGGGGATACTGCTGCTCTGATCCCAATAGGGGTTATAATGACCAATTTCAGCAGAGGGAATGAGATAATAGGCATTATGCATAAAATCTAGCCTCTGTATGGCCACAGAGAAAATCATTAATTATGGGGCAGTAGTTCATATAACACAAGTCTTGGCATTAATTATGGGGCAGTAGTTCATGTTACACTGTCACTTCTCTTCAGCATCTTAAAGATGCTCTTGCTGCACCAGACCTTCAGAATATGAGGGAAAGGTCATTTCGACAAGTTCTTAATTTAATCTGCCTCAGCCATCAGGAGAAAACTCAAAACTTTTTCTCAAGACCCTGGCACCTTTAAAGGAGCTTTTGGCCATTGCAAATACGGTATATCATAATAGAGATAATTGGTATGGGACTAGGGCTCAGGAGAGGGATAGTAGGAGAGAGAAGAGGCATGCCTCATTCTTAGATGCACTTTCAGGCCAGACCAATGCACCAGGGAAGTCTAAGTCCACTTCAGATGATTCTAGGTGTTATATCTACCACAAGCAGGGTGTATTCTCCAAAGTGCTATCTGGAACTATAATTGCCCTCTACAATCTGTATGCTCCAGTAAGATTAGCCCACATTACAAAGTCCCAAGCTGCAGATTCTGGCATGGATGTGGCGTGAAGGTAACACTTCTGCACTGCTGGTGGGATTGTAAACTAATACAACCTTTATGGAAAGAAGTATGGAGAATCCTCAAAGAACTAATAGCTGACATTCCATTTGATTCCGTAATTCCATTACTAGGGATCTACCCAGAAGAACAAAAATCATCTTGCCATGAAGATATTTGCATCAGAGTGTTTATTGCAGCCAGTTGTGGAATCAACCCAAATTCCCATTAACCCATGAATGGATCAACGAATTGTGCTATATGTGTACCATGGAATACTATTCATCCATAAAAAGATGGAGACTTTACATCTTTTATGGTTAGCTGGATGGAGCTGGAACACATTCTTCTTAGTAAAGTATCTTAAGAATGGATGAAAAAATCATCCAATGTATTCAATACTATTATGAAATTAATATATAATTTATATATTCATACAAATGTAAAGCACAAATATAGTCTAACAAGGGGGAGGGGAGAGGAAGGAGGTGGAGGGGACAGGGAGATTGGTGGGAGGAGGGAGGGCATTTGGTAGGATTTCACCTAATGTGCACAATGCAAGGTTATATTTCAAAATAAGTCAATTTCAAATGTCTTACCACAAAAATAAGTAAGGTAATGGATATGTTAATCAGTTTGATTTAAGCATTCCATATTGTATATAAAATCAAACACATTTTACCTCATAAATGTATATTTTTCATTAAAAATTAAATTTAAAAACTAAACAAAAAATAAAAAGCACTGAAATGAGACACTTTGCCCCACTGGCCAAGGAGCTGGTAGGACAGAGGAATCCCTGATTGTCTTTGTATTAGGAGGCCAGGTTCAGTCTGCACCAGCTGAGGAGATTACTATCACTGGACTTGAACCCTGGGTATATATAGATGTGGCAGGTAAGCCTCATACATTTCTTTTAGATACTGGGGAAGAGTGGCTCACTCTGTCCTCATGTCCTTCTCAGTACTCCTTACTCCCCAAACCTGTACTATTTTGGGGGTCATGGGCCAGCCAGTCATTAGGAAATTCACACCCCATTACTGTGTCTTATTAATCATCCTTTTACTCATGTATTTCTGGCAGTGCTAGAATGTTCTGCTCTATTACTTGGGCAAGACATCCTTTGTCAGGTGAAAGCTAAGATATTTTGGGGTCCCCCAGTTCACTGGGATATATACCTTTTTTTTTTTTTTACTACCTACCACAAACTCCATTATTTTGTCACAAAATGCTAAATTTTGAGTCTCAAATATAGTAGTCTGGATCAGAAAATACATGAGCAGGCTTTGAAAGCCCAACCAGCAATTGGGTCAATTTAAAAGACCTCACAAAACTCCCACATCAAAAACAATATCTAATAGAAACAGAAGCTAGAAAGAGTCAAATTTTGCTTAGCTATTCCTTCAAACTAATAATGGGCCATCATTCACTTCTACCATTAGACAAGACATCTCCAAAGTTTTGAGAATCACCACCTTCAGTCTTCAGGAAAAGTAGAACAGGAAAATGGACGTTTAAAACAAAGTAGTAGGAAATTGACTCAAACTTCCCAGCCCTGGCTCCAGGTTTTACATGTTACATTACTGAGAACCAGGATGGGGCCCAAACAGGGTTTTACTTTCAGCCCCTTTAATCTCAGTCCAGGCAACCCTTTCTTTGATGGGATTCTCTCATAGATTCTGAATCCTTAGCTCTCTATAAATTTTATTGCTCTTCATATATTCCAGTAAACCATTTTTAGTTTGAAGTTTCCAGACAAAGTACAGTAGAACCTCCACCTTTTTGTTTCTTCCAGCATCCAGAACCCATAAAGATAATAATCCCCAATCTTGAGTTGCAGATAATCTGGGAGAAAACCTTTGTGGTATGACATCTATTCCCACAGGCATTAAGGTGCCTGGTATCTCTAATAGGATCCATCATTACTGAGTGAAGCTGTGGACCTCACTATCTACTGATGAAGAACAGAAACAAGATCCTGCCTATTCTCAAACTTTTAAAAGATCTCAAACTTCTTTTCAAATGGCAAACAGACAAGTTGTCATGATATTTCTCCTATTTTAACTATCATCATTATACTTAAAGAAGCCAGAAATTAGAATGGGTGTATTTTCAATCATATAACAAGATTTATTTTTTTCCCCTTCAGAGGCTATCAGCTTATACATGCTGGTAACCCCCAGGTATCAGTATTTATAATGACAGATATCCCATGTATGACAATAAACATACCCATAGACAACTACACAACAGTGAACAACTTGCCATGGCCTTTAGATGGACATGCATGTTTACTGGACAGAGAAGGCAGGGCAGGGCCCCAAATCTGACAACAGGCTAATAATCAACAACAGCAAAGAATATCATTTATAAGTGGGCAGGAGACTTGAACAGAACCTTCTCTGAAGATGACAGATGAATGTCCCACAAACAAACAAAAAGATGCTCATCCCTAATCATCAGAGAAATGCAAATAAAAACTACCCTGGAATGTCACCTGACCCAAGTTAGAATGGCTCACATCACAAAATCTCAAAGCTGCAGTTGTTGGTGTGGATATGGAGAGAAAGGAACACTCTTATATTGTTGGTGGGACTGAAAACTAGTACAGCCTCTCAGGAAAGAAGTATGGAGGCTCCTCAAAGAACTCAAAATAGACCTTCATTTGATCCCATAGCCCCATAGGTATACTAGGCAGCTAGCCAGAAGGAAAAAAAAAATATTATAAGGACATTTCCACCAGATTGTTTATAGCAGCTCAACTTACAATTGCCAAGATGATGAAACAACCCATATGCCTATCAACCCATGAATAGATTAAAAAACTGTAGTATATGTTTACCATGGAATATTATCCAGCCATAAAAATGGAGACTTTACACATTTTGAATTAACCTTGATGGAGTTGGAGAACATTCTCCTTAGTAAAGTATCATAAGAATGGAAAAGCAAATATCCAATGTACTCATTACTACTATGAAGCCAGTAGATGATCTATTTTATACACCACATAAAAGAAAAACTTAATTTAATTAAAGCTGGGGGGAGGTGATTAGAGTTCTCCCATCTAATGGGCACAATGTAAGGGCACAGGGCACACCTCCTGGGGCTGGAAGCAACTCTAAGAGGGACCTCATCTCCCTTAACAAATGCAAACATTGTTATCTTATATTTGATAAATGATTTGTTATCATTTACACCCTTATATTAATTTAAGGGTATTTTTTATAAAAACCTATGACTATAGCTCATTCATAAAGTAACTCACATAATGAGAAAATATACAGCGCTAATACTACATACTCTTAGAAACAATAACAATTGCAGGATATAAATGGAAAAAGTGCCATTGATGATAATGCAGGAGCTTTTAAATACTTGTGAGAAAGTCCAATTATAGTATCTCCTGTTACGTTCTGCCTTTCAGTGTATCCCCACCGCTCAGGAATGGGGGCATGCATCACTTCCTCCATAACAATTCCATTTGGTTTAATCACGAAGAAAACCTCTTGTATGCAGATCCCCCGCTTCCTTCCCTCTGATGTCCAAACCTTTCAAGCTCACTAAGTCACACAGCATTTCTGTGCTTTGTTACCTCCTCTTCAATGAGGTTGTTAGGAAATGCTTCAAACAGTTTGTTCTGGAGGGGCACAGAAGTTGAGAGGGGGTTGGTAGGAAGGAAGGGAAATCAAGTCAATGCCAGCCAAACAATAATTTAAAAAAAAATGTGGCATTTGGTGGTGGTAGTCCTGGTATGGGAGGGGGAGAAATTTTTACTAAGTTAAATGAAATGATACCTGAAAGAAGTGTTTAATTCATTAGAAAGAGAGAAACATGGATTCCGGAGTTAGAAGAGTATTTTCAATTTGTGAAAGTGCGTAAATAGACAAGCACACAATTCTCTTAGTGGTATGAGAATAATTTGGGGTGTGAAAGCCAGGGATGAAAAGGTGTGGTGATGCCATTGACTTCCTAGTTTTCAAGGGACCTGAATATCCAATTTTAAACCACTCAAACACTAGGCACTCAGTATGAGGATAAAAGACAGCAGAAGCTGGGACTCTTATGTGGCTACATTCATTCCGATGTAAAAACCTACGTGTAAAATTTCTCTCAGTTACATGTTCTGTGTAATAAAATAACATTAAATATGTATAGCGTAATGGCAGATTGTTTTTAAACAGGAGGCTTTTTAAGCTTTTCTGCAAGGCATCAGCTACTCTTTAAGTTAAATAAGGCAAGGCAAGGCAAGTTAAAATAGTGTTTGACAGGTCAGTAATGAGACATAAAAGATTTTTTTTTAAACCAGGGAATTTTGTACAAATAAAGGGGCAGAAACAGTAACATCAAAGCTCAGGAACTGTATATAGTGCACAAAGTATTAGGAGTTTCTGTTCTCTTTAAAATTTTGACATATGTTGTGTAGTGTGGTTAGAGCTATTAAGGGAATACGACTTCTTTCCAAGCAGTTCTTTTACCACTCACATCTTCCCATGTATGGGAAGGCTGTTTTGAAGTTTTCCAGGAATAAAAGCAAAGTGTTCCTGTGCTCTGCTGGACAGGATAAGTACTAACAGAATGCTAATTAAGGCATGCAATATACTAGTAACCTATCGATTAAGTAGGATTCTTGATTTAAATGGCATTTTGACTTCTTAATACTGGAATTTGCACACTCTGTAGTCATCTCAGTTGCATAGAACTCAAAAGATGCTTCTACAGACTTGAGAAGCTTGGGCAGGTTGACTGTCCGATGGACATGTGAGGCACCTCCCAGTTAGTAGGTTGAAACTCCACATAGAATTAGAGGAAATTTTTCATAACTATCACATTTTTCTGGTTGATCATTTATTATTTGATTGGATAGTTTTTCAGCAAGTTATCAGAAGGACTTCTTGAATGAATTAAGATAGATGTGATCATTTCTGAAACTGAGTTTGAACTCGTCTCAGAAATGCTTCTGTGGAGGAATGCTTTGCAGAGCATGGTATAGCTTAAGGGACGGGGAGACCCTTCAGACTTCCCATAATTAATTATTTTTCTAAGCCTGATTTCTGGAGCCAACATGTTCCTTAAATAGTCAATGTCTAAAATCATGTACTAGTAGAAAGAAGCATGGACTTTAGAGCAAGGCAGACGTCGATTTATACTTAGCCTCTACCACTTACCAGCTGGGAGACTTTCAGAAAATCTATTAACTTCTCTGGGCTTTGGGTTTCCCATCTATAAAATTGGGATAATGATACCAATTTACAGAGGTTTATTCCAGAAGTTAAAAGCAGAATTTATGTAAAGCTTTAACATTTAACAAGTACCAGTTTCTCCATTCCAGCTTCAACAGAAAGAGAACTGATTGGAAAGGCATCCCTTTGGGAGCCAGAAAGACGTGTGTTCAAGGTTATGAAAAGGAAAACTATTCTTTCTCTTTATATTAGATGTTATTTTAGTAGTTTAAAAACCTATCATTCCACAAGCTTGAATGCTGGAATCAGAACAAATGCATGAGGGGATTATGTGGACTCCTTTCTTTCCACTCCTTCATGTTATTTCTAACTCCCACTCCCACCATGGTTTTAAAAGTAAGCTGTTTGGGGGATCAGCATGAACACATCAAAGGTGGACACAGATTCTTTAAACTCGATTTGTCCAACGCTGCCTTTAGGATCTTTTTCCAGCACCAACAGGCACCCAAAGTAGAAAGCGAAGATTTATCCTAGCAATCCTTTCTGACACGCCCTACAAACAACCCACCTTCAAGAAATTTCATTGCTGCCTTTAAATCAGTACCAGCTGTTCTTTTCTCTCCTCCCCGTTGGCTCTCAGTTTTGGTCCTCTTCAGTTCTTTCCTAAATTACTGTCAAGGCCTTCTAATTTGTGTCTTCTGTTCTGGTCTTAATATCATCCAAATACAATGCTAATTGCATAACTCCCCTGCCTAGAACCATCAAATGTCTGTCTATAACATTAGAAAGTCAAGTCTGATCTCCATGGTGTGGAGAATTAGGCCCCTTATGATGTTGCTCCCAACCTGTCTTCAGCATGCCTCCCATTGCTTCCTAACTTCACCCTCACGAATAACAGCCTATGTTGTCCCTGAACTCTGGTATGTACCATATCTGTACATGATATTCTCTGCACTGGAATCTCTTTTTACTCTGGAGAGTTTCTTATTTCAACATGCACTGGCTTTCATTGTTTACCACTACCTGATCTTCAAAACTGGGAAGAGTTACTCATTCCCTTCTCTGAACTCTCTGAATCTTATATAGACCTCTATGATTGCAATCACCCCATTGAATTAGATGCAGGTCCCTTCCCCTGGACTATGTATCAACTCCACAAATAGTGAATGTATCCATTCAACTTTGTGCTCTCAGGCTGTTATACTAATAAGATATTTACATGCATAGATATCATTTAAGGGTGGTTGAACAACTGAATTTAGGAGACAGAGTCAAGTCACCTGGGTGTAGCAGTATAAGTAAGAGAAAGATGTGATGAAATTAAGCAACAAGCTCAATATTATTAGGGTGATTTTTGGCATGGTAATTTTATATCATGAAAACCTACTAGTAATTTCAAAAAGATAGTGAAAGAAAATTTAGTGGCAATGGTATATCTGCTTCAAAATGTCTGTGACTTTCCCCAGATTAAAAAGAAACAAAATGTCTGTGACTTAAACCTTGAATTTTTAGAGCCCTCGTATCAGTTAGGGTGTGACTCATGTTCTTGTAACTAGACTTCAAATTGCGGTGAGCTCAAGAAGATACTAGTGTATTTCTCCTGATTCCATTATCTGAGTGTTTACAAACTATCAAGAGGCAAAGCAGTGATCAATTAAATGATGGAATTGAGGGAGGCCTTGCAAGGAAACTCCATTGGTGATTGGGTTGAAACTTGAAAGAGCTTAACACTTTAACACTTCAAAAAAGTTAGGAAAAAGGAATTCTTGGCTGAGGGACTAGCATGAGAAAAGCAAAGTCATGAACCGCATCCAGTGTCCAGGGGACGGCAAATAGTCCTCTAGAAAGAAGTGAAGAAGCGGTGAGTGATGAGCCTGAACAGGCAGGTGGGATCCACGTTGTGAAAGCCATAAATAGTAAGCTGAATATTTGGATCTATGGGACAGGCATATCTGATGTCCCAAAGGAGAAGGCACATGAGGCTTTTGATGCAAGGTGGGATGTGACTCTAGCTGTAGTACAAGAGAATCCTTCAGACAGCAGTGGTTGAGGAGGAATGGTCTCCAGAGGGTTATATGACATTCTGGTCATTCCTATAGTATTTAACCTGGGGGAACAGGGTTATGGTGTTTAAAAGGTAAATTTTAGAAGAGAGTTATTTTGTGTAGCATAGCATGAAAGCCAGAGTAAGTACCTTAGTGCTCTCACATCCCTAGTCAAACGCCAAAATACCTGAGGGAGAAAAAGATCAGAAGGGGAAGTGTCTCCCTCTAGGCCTGATGAGAAGAGCCGGATATAATTATCTTTATAAAATGAGACACAGCAGAAGTTGAATGGATCACTTAAAATCCAAGCAAACTTAAAATATATGAGTTTATATCCCCCTAAACTATACCCCCCCCCCAGTTTATCCACAAAAAAAGATTTGGCTGTGTACTATTTCCCTGGGGGTGGGCAAGAGAAGAGTATACATTTCTTCACACATCTAAAGATTCCTTTGAACTCATTCTACTTATATCCCTACACACTTTTATTTGAAGGCTGTGGTGCCCACAAATCCAGGCAGATAATTTACATTTTTATGTAAGCAATTTTGAACAGTTTTTCCTCTATTTTTGGTCAGAGAAGAGTGAGTCAGAGACTCACAAAAGAGACATTTGGGTCATCTATACTGTCAGTATAGCTCTGAGCCAATAAAAGATTTCAGATTTTAGTTGGTTGTATTTTAACATCCAAATCCATATCATATTCTGCCAGTCTAAAGAAGTGTAGTGGATGTTATGCCTATCTTTTAATCTTTTGTCAAATGGAGCATTATTTTCCAAAGAAGAGATGAAACCCATGATTTCAAGAAAGGAGATGTCGCTGTAGAGAGATCACTGAGAAATTTTACAAAAAGGAAGCCCGTGAGTAAGTTAGGATTTGGCTGTGTGGAAGGAATATGAAGATGATTGCCAGCAGAGTGGATAGGATGTTTTAAAAAGCACACACTCATTTATTCATTCACAAACATTTACTCAGTGTTTGCTAAGTGTTATATACAGAACTGGAGACTTAGTAGATCTTAGGGAACGGTAAAGGTAAATCAGGAGATATAGGGGAGACTCAGAATGTACAGGGTCTACATGGCGATTAATAGTTAACACATTTGTGATTTATCTTGGAGGCAGTCGTGAATCAGGAGAGCATTGTGTTTGAAAGATTAATCCCGAAGCCTTGTCAGATGACTAGCAAGGGAAGAGAAAGAAGGCCAGAGAGCAGTTAAGGGAGAGGCTTAATAGTCCAAGCATAAAGAGCAGAGGCTTTATTGGGCTGATGACAGGGATGAAAAAGAATGGAAGATCTCAAGAGGTACTGGCCAAGAAAGAAGAGAAGATACTGGTAAAAATGGTGGAGGAAAAAGAAAAACATTTTAGAAGGGATAATTTGCTACAGTATTCTTTATTATAGTATCATCCACTATATTATAACGTACCTTGCCACATTCAGAACACCGGGATTTCTTTTTCTCTTAGGATTTCAGTACTTGTTATGTCTAACCAGGTATAGAGTACGTCAGAACATGGCCAGTCATCAAAAAAACACATGTAAATTTAACGGTAGAAAAATGTTTCCCTTCCTGTCACTTGGTAAAAGGAACACAAGAAAATAGATTGAAATACAGCCATCATAAACAATTTTCCACTATACATAGGAAGCAAAGTTGTCTTAATTAATCTACATACAGGAATCAAACATTAATTTAGAGATTATTAAGTAATTGAAATTTTTCTACTCAGGATTTTAGGGGATGACTCCCATACCAAGATGGTTTTATAAGGACAAAATAAAATCAGTGGCGGTGAGTCACATATCAGGAAGAAGCTATTCCTGTTAGGTCAGAAAGCTCACGCCTTTCCCTTAAGCTATCATAATATATTGCTTACTGAAAACTGAATGTTGTCTTCTGTACAAAGTGTGAAAATCATACCTTTTCCAAAAGAGCCATCAGGAATATCCTACCATAGTCGTTTGGGAGAGAAAGTTGGTCAGCTGACTAAACCATCATCAGGAGCATAGTGGGGTTTGGGTTGGGAAGGGGTAGGCATATAAGCAGGCCAGCTCTTTTCCAGAAGAATGCTGACAGATGCATCCAGTGAAAATCGTTCATCTTTTGTTTGGACCTGGTTCGTGTGCTTTTTGACCCAGCACCACCTTCAGCCCCAGGTGAATTACATTCTCTTTATGGCCTTTGTCAAAATTAGTAATTATAACTTTATCCATTGGGCTCTAAAGTTAATCATGAAAGAGGCTGCATCTGTTTTGCTCACCTTGGTATTCTCAACAACAAGTACAGTGTCTGGCACACACTTTATTCTCAATATATATTAAGTAAGAAGGTTAATGTTTAATATTTGTATTCCTTCACACCTTACTTAACCTTCTATGTCTAATCAAAAAACTAGATGAAAATACTCTGAATTAGGTGGGGTGACAAGTTAGAACACTCTCAATGCTCAAATGTCAGCAGAATGAGAAAATTAAAGCAGCAAAGATCAACATGTTCAGGTCTCACTGATAATCGAGTTATCCATCTATGAGAGGAAGTCCAGAAAGAGCTATGAAAATATACATGAATCTATTTAACTTTCAGGGAAGTAGTAAAATTAGTGAAAATTAAAAATGAAATGGAGATCACTAGACATTTGCAATATCATTTCCAGAGGGGAAATTATACCTGATCACATTATATATATTTCCTTGCGAGGAAATGCACACAGGACTGAGTGAAGGACAAACGGAACGCGTTATTTGTTTTCACTTTCAAAAGACTTGAACAATGTTCTGCATCAAAAGCCATTGGGGAAAATTTGTGTCACTGTGGAACTGGAAAAAATGTTTTGTCACAAATAGGAAATTGGCTGAGAAATAGGAAATAAAGGGCTGTGATAAATGGGCACTTTCTTGTTGGAAAATGTAAACAGTCGTGTTCTCAGAGATCAGGGCTGATATAAGTTTTGTTCAACAATTCAGCAAATGATCTGTAAAAGGTCTGTGGGATTTTCACATCCAAAGATTGTGTAAGTCTTTTAGATAAGGAAATATGAGATGTTGAATCAGGCTATGCTGAAAAAAAGATTTTGCAGACTTAAAAAATAAAGAACTTCCTTCTTTTCACTATGGTATTATAAAGGAGATCATAAAACACGGTAAAAATACAGACAGCACAAAGGAATAAGATGTGTGTCTTTCAACTCAGACCATTCACCCACTCTCTCACCTCAGTTATATCTTTTTATGAAAAACCGTGTAAATATGTGTACTTAGATACATAGTCTTTATTTACACACATATGGGAAGCTTATTGTATACTACTCTAAATATTATTTTTTTCTTAAGAAAAAATATTAGGGATACGTTTTCTATTAGCAGATACAGATCCATTGTATCATATTTGATGACTACATATATACTGTTACATGGATTTTTCCTGTTTAATGTACTCTGTCCCTTCATGATGGATATTTGTTTTCTGTTTTTGTTACTATGATGTTGATATTGTGATTTTTGTTGTTGCTATTACAATGAATGCTGCAAGGACATTCTTACATACAGACTTTTTTTTTTGTTTTGCAGTTTGGGGTCAGGGCTGGGTTTGAACCTGCCACCTCTGGCATATGGGGCCAGTGCCCTACTCCTTTGAGCCACAGGTGCTGCCCTTATATACATACTTTTTCATATATATTTATATAGGATAAATTCCTGGATAGGGGAATACTACTGAGTCAAAGGGTGATATCAGCAGTTCTACATGTTCACATATTATAGTTTGTCTTGTTTTTTTTCCCAATTGCCTTCCAAAACTGTTGCATCGATGTGTGTTCTTATTAGTAGGAAATGAGTGTCTGTTTCTCTAAACCAGACACTCATTAGTGGGTTTTATGAAACAAAATAAAACGAACAAACAAATAAAACCCAAGTGTTCATTTTTTCAGTGTCACCTTCATATTGTAAAATATATACTTCTTATTTTTACTTTTCCACTGACACTTTATTTTTAAGATATTTAAAATGCTCGCTGTTTTTAGCAGCCTGTAGGTGGTAGAACAACAACTACAGGTTGAGGACTGTGAGAAGAAAGGAAGCCACACGGAGGGACAGACGGTGAAGGCACAGTGTCCCGCAGAAGTCTGAGTAAAGGAGGAGGGGGAAAGGAACAGGGGGCTGTGTCAAGGCTCAAATCAGGAAAGACGTTGACTTGTCCAGGAATCTGAATTATCTAGCATTGGAGCTGTTTCTCTGCTGAGGGTGTGGATTCCCTGTCGCTGGAAATGGACAAGCTGTGGCTCAGATGGGCTCTGGCCTGGGACCAGGATGAAAACTACACACACTGGAAAGAGGGCTCTCACCTCTTATCTGAGGCTTCTTAGGACTGAAAAGTCAAATGAGGATAGAACTACCAGCTAACAATACACATGCTGTGTGGACCTGGAGAATCTCTGGGTATGGAAAACTCATCAAAGTCAATGGTAGAGCTTCCAGAGTGGAGAAAGATGGTCTCTAAAATTCTTTTTGATTTGAAGACTTTGATTCAGACACTTTGAAATGGTGATATTTAATATCCAAATTGAGGCAGAATAATATGGCTGATCAACTCCCTGTATAATGTTAATTCTAGGGTCTTAATTTTGTAGAAGAAATGAGAGTAGAGAAGATTTATTTGATCAGAAATTATGTCTAGAGAAACAATGCAAGATCAAGGAATACTTTAGAGAAAAAAAGTTTTAAGTAAACCTCCTTTTTTCTGATCTTATGGTACATATTTGATTTTTATAATTTCTCAATCTATTTACACACAGTAATTTCTACATCTAGGCAAATACATTTTATATGCACTTGATTTTATTTACAATTGCCCATTTTGTGTGTTTCTTTCACATATACAAACTTATTCTCTCATTTGGGATTCATATAAATTAGTAAAATGTTTATGTACCAAGCAAAATAAAAAAGGAAACATTTCACAAATATAGAAATTGAAGCCTTTTTTTTTTTTTGTACTTTTCTTAGGATTTTGCCAAGCACCTGGCAGTGAAATAGCATAATAATTTAGTTTAGAAGATAGTTATCAAGAGTGTATTAAAATATTTTTACCAATTTATATTGAGATATGTGGTTTCAATGTGGGCAATCTTCCCAATGCCTGGTGGAATTTGTTGGAAGTTCTGTTTGCTAAAGCATTTCACATCCTGGGAAAATTAAACCAAATATGCTGTTTTTCTTTGTTCTCCACTGAGCCATGTAAAGTTAAACAGAGCTTTTAAAAAGGAAAAAAAAAACACAAAAATTCTGAATAAGTCCCCTCTAAATCAAATTGACCTTTTCTAGCCATTTTTTTTCTATATCTTGGCAGAGAATGAACCTATCCTTTTCTTTTCCTAGGTACACTCTGTGTGGTCCACTTCCTGTGTCTGTTCCATTCTCTGAAATGACAATATTGTTGGACTCCAGTAGCTTAAAAAACATTAATTCCCAGTCATTGGAAACAACCTACATTTCACTCAAGGCAAAGAAATAATTTCTGCTTTCTGATACTTGAGCTTTATTGCTGCTGATTTAAGGCAACCCAAATCCTGGGAGGTGAGAATAACTTTCCCTTGGAACCGTTTTCTCCATGTATTGCTTTCCTTTGCCACCCAACCCCTGTCCCCGGCCAGGCTGTCAGCACATTCTCTTCCAGGGCTGCTGTGGGGAAAGTAGGAAAAAGGCGTGAGCGTGGAGAAGTAGTTTATTTTAGGTAGATTTAATCAAGCAGGGAACTTTTATTTTTGCTTTTCATATGGTAGGAAAACAAAATTCACTTTAGGAGACAGAATTTTGGAACTGGAACTAAGGTGTAGGGATTTCCAGTTTTACAGATGATGAAACAAAGTTTCAGAACTCTGCGTTTTCCCTTTACAACTTGCCTTCTTTAGGGAGGTGGGGGACCCAAAAAACCAGGAGATAGCTTTGTGGTACACTCAAAATAAAGCCCACTTACCGTCAGTCTACACTCTTAGGGCGTAGCAGGTTACTGGAAAGAGAGGAAAACTTCCTGATTAAGAGTAAAATAGAGAACTTTCCCAGCCTTAACTCAAACATGGATGGGGAAGAATGTCTGTAATTCAAATGTTCTGAGTGGGGGAAGCTTTTCCGGCTTCCTCTTTTTTCTGGGTTTAAATAAATCAGACCATCCTATCATCTTGAGGATGAGTATGTGAACCCTGCGGTGAGCACGTCATTAATCACCCTAAGCCTATTCTCTACGATTTATGAGTGTGCAACTTTAAAACTCACATTTCTTTACAGGCTGACACAAATTACTCCCAGGGGATCTGACTGACAGAGGCTGGGTCCATTCAACTGTTCTATACCTTGAGTGGATGCCCTACCAAATATATAACAATTCTCTTTATCTATTTCATGTCATATTAGTGCCGTTATCTATACACTTTGTTGTCCAGGTTCTTTATTCAAGACTGTTACGTATTGGAAATTATTTACTGAGCATTTATTACATGGTGGGCATTTACTCATGTCTCTTTCAACCTAACAAACCTAGAGGTTAGTTGTTCCCACTCACATGTGATGAAACTGAAACTCAGGGTAAGTTAATTATCCTGTCTTACTAAGGGATGAAGACTGCAGAGATATATATTATTATGTGTTGTTACAATATACGTAAATTATATATATATTCTACATCCTGCTATGCATAATTAATGCTTATAACTTTTAGGGACATTTGATATAGTGGTAAAACAGGCACTGTATAGGAATAGAGATTTAAGCCCCAATATTAGCTTCTTTTGGGTAAGTTATTTAAATCCGATGAAACTGAATTAAATAAGACCAACTGTCTTAAAGCATATTCCCTAGAAGGAACATTTAAAGTAGAGATTTATATGTGCTTTACAAAGGATATTCTTTCCAGGAAAAAATAGGCAGAGAAAGCAGGATTCTGAGTGGGAAGAATCAAGAAAGGACGTGATCGCAGGGAAAGTCTAGCTTGGATCCTCCAGACACTGAGCATACACTGGATGGTGGTGCTTGCCCCATTGAGGGAAAGGGCAGGACTTCTGTAACCATTTATTAGTTGGTCATTGGCCAACCACAGCAAATGGTTAGTATAAGCTCTTCGCAAAGAATTTTAGGCAAGTTGTCCACAAAGGACAAGTTTCCTGACAAGGTGGCAGGTGGCAACCATCAGTCCACATAATTCTCAGTGTCTGGGAGATGAGTGTTTCAGCAGGTTAAGATGAGTACAGTAGGTCCTTTCCAATATCTTTTATATCATCCTTTGTTGAGAGTCTACTGGATACCTGTTACTATATCCTTCCCCCTAAAGGAACAGAAAATGTAATAGGAGGAAAAATGAGTTTGACTAGGATCAAACTAGAAGTGTATATTTGTGATGTGATGGTGTGTTTGGTGTGTCTGGGAAGATGGAGGAGAGGGAGAAGAAAGAAAGGCTAAGAAGCTAATGACAGACCAAGTAAAACCAAGTGATAGGAGGAAGTGACCTTGACGTGTCTCTTGGAGACCATATAGAAATTAGTGGATGAGGTGGGCAAAGGTGTTTCAGACAGTATAAACAAAAGAGGGATGACGAATCATGGTGATTTTAGGGATGCGCATTAGATCTCTAGAATGATTGGACCTTGTGAAGATAGGGTGGAAGATGAGGCTGGAGAGATGAGCAGGAGTCACCCCGTGAGATGTCTTTTGATTTGAGCCTAATGGTGGAACTGAGGAAATGGGAATGCTGAAAGCATTATTGGTAGTCTTGGGTCTGTGTTGGTCACATCTATGACAGTAACTACTTATCACTTACAGACATCATAGACATTATATACAGACATGTTGCTCTGTAATTGGGTTCATGCAACCTTGCTAAATTAGTTTAAACTTTGTTTTTCTAACCTCCAATTTCCTGGGAATATATGAAATTACAGAATAGGTGATTAAGGATAATTATGAGGATGGTGTAAGAAAGGAGAACATTGCCCTGTTCTTCATGTCAGCAAAAGTATGGTTTTGAGCACACCAGCCCAAGCCTATAAAAGCTGGTTGTGGTCCTTTCTCCAGGCTTCTCCATAGCTGGGCAAGTGCCCTGACACTTGCTGCATAGTCTCTGAGATTGTTCTGCTTCCTACAGAAAACACATGGCTGTGGGACTCCTAACTTGCTAACCTACTTTGCTATTTCCCAAACCCATGACTCACGTCATCAAACACCCATAGCCTTCAGGGTGGAGGTCAACTTATTTATTTTTGCTTCCAGTCACGTTGTTTTCTCTCCGTTTTGATACTTTTCCCTTCTAGAATCATATAACTTTTCCATATGGCCTCTCAGTGGAGCAGGTCCTCTGCAGACTCACGACAGCTCCCCTGAATCCCAGCCAAGGCGTATGTGTTGGGAATGGTCTTCTGAAGAGAGTGCAGAGCACGGGCTGGGGTGCAGGGCAGTGGGAAACAGAGGTGTGAGCCCAATATTCAGTAATGGACATATATAAATGAAGTTCTTAACAATATTGTTTATGATAGCAAAACTTGGAAGCAACCCAGATGCCCTTTGGGTGGGGGGTGAATAACAATGGTACGGTTACACAAAGGATATTGTATAGCTGTCAGATGAACAGATTACAGTCCCACCCAGTAATATTGATGATACATAGCCACATAGTATTAACTGTCAGTGTAAAAAGCCGGTCCCCAAAGTGTGTATATATAGCGTAACATCCTTTTCATAATTTTAAAAACAATTAAAATAAACATTTTAAGAATATAAACATAGGCAATAAAACCAAATTTAAAAAAGCAAAAGACAAATGAAACAGGCTTCAAGATGGTGAAATAGGCTTCTTGGATGGGACAAAGCAGAGGGAAGGTATGGGGGTGTCATGGTCCCAGTTTTTATTTTGAGTGGTATGTTTATGTGTGATTATTTTATAATTGAACGTAACTGAAACTTGTTCACTATAAAAATCAGGGCCAACTTGGACCCATGACAAAAGTGTAACACGAGCTCAGGATTAGGATTAAACTCACCCTGTGTGCTGGAGACCCAAAGCAAAAATCACAGGTAACTATCGAACTCACCCAGGAGAGAAAGGGGATAGACATATTTGTGGCGGTAGCTGTTTGGAGAATTGAGACACAATCTGATTATTGAAGTTCTAACTGCAACTTCAGATTTGAAAAAAATATATTGGATTTTATTATTTTTTTAAATCAATTGAAATTGGAATCCTGGTTTGAAGAGACTTTTATTTGAGTTATCAGTTATGACTCTGCAACCTGCCCTCCCATCAAGGTGGCGTCAAGTGTTTCCCAGAGCAGAGGGGAGTAGGGACCCTGCAGGCTGCTGGGGAGAAGTATGCTATTGTTGTCTGAGTGATCTTTCGAGCTGGGGCAGCTTCACAGCTTCCTAACTGATTTGGGAATGGCAGTGAATCTTTGGCAAGCGCGGGAGTCCTAACCGTGAAGTTAGGCCTTGATGAGCAGTAACTTACCACACAGCCAGTCTTCTCTGATGCCTTGCACTTACATTTTCTTTTCCTCTTTCAAGTTTGTGGTAAGCTTATCTCCCCCTTCTCATTCAGCAAATCATTCTTTTTCCCTCTGGAATACCTAGGATATTCTCTTCAATGAATTTATTTTCTGAAATATAGAAAGACATTGACTTCAAGAAGCTTTTGCTTTATGGTCTGAAAATACACCTAAGGCGAGAAATTACTCTGGGGAAAAGGGAAAAGTATAGAGAGCAGAGATATAAATACAATATTTTAGTAATTTTCTTGTCCAAATGTTAGGCGCTGATCACTGGGGCTCAGCAAGAACGCCTGACCTGGCTCCATCCCCAGGTTATTAACAAAAAGTATAGGTTTGTGCTCACTTGTGTGAGTCAGGGTATCATACCTGAAAACTTGAAAGACATTTTAACCGGACACGGCAGAGATATCTATTTTCCCTATTCTCATGTTTTCCTTTTCCGACTATGCTCTTCTTCCTACAGCAAAATTGGCCATGTATGCACTGTGGTACCCGGATGAAAATTAACATGTAGGAATTGATCAGAAAAACATTTCACAACTGATAACTACATGACAGAAAGTGAGAAAGCAGCATTTTTTTTTTCTTGGAAAGAAGAAAGCTTAGTCAAAGACAGAAGAATTAGCACGTTTTAGAAGTGGCTTCTGTCTTTCGAAGGCAGGCACGCTCTACTTCATCTCTTTTTCCTATGCTGAAACAGGATGGATAATCACTTCTCCAAGGAATAGGAAGTGTACGTCCTTGGTGTGGGACTTAGAACGCATGTACGTGTCTGCAAGACAGCCTGCTCACCCATTCCCCATTCCTAACACACATAACAAAGTAGGCACTGAGCTTCATGGGCTGTTTTCCTTTGCTCTCCATTGATTCATGTAAGCAAAAGAATAAGTCACACTTTTACCTTAAAAGAACAATAGTTTAATCTGGGAAAAGTCATTCTCAACAACAGACTGTCCATTCAGGAAAAATTTCCGCCGCGGTAACAACTATTCAGTATAGGCATCTCCTGAGTAATCAGCAGACCTCAGCCAGTTTGTCCAGATGGCCACATCTTATCACTGGGTGTTGCAATAACATAAAAAGAAACCATGCTTTATGTTGGCTGACTTGAAAATGGATCTCTGTTGTGGAGATAAATATAGAAAACTTATCAGGTTACTAATCTGTCATTGAATGTGGGCCTCAAAGGAAAGTCATAATCATGCTTGTCATATTTGTCTTCAAAGGCTGTAACAAATATAGCTAATGAATTACAAAAGCACCTGCCTCCACCTTTATTGTCTTCCCTCTGTCTACTTGTCTTTGTCTTTTGAAAATGATACTGACTGATTTCATCACCATTCGATGGTGGTACTGAACAAAATAGTGATTTCTATCTGTGTTATCAACATTGATCTTGAATCAGAGGTTTCTTATGTTTGTTTGTTTAGGTCAGCTAGAAATTAACGGCAATTGAAAACTCATCTACTTTATCTATAGTTGACTATAAATGTCTTTGAATGAATAAATTAATTCATGCATTCCGCTATCTCACTTATCTCAGACATGTGTAAAGCTATCTCTTTTTAGTCTTACATTAAAAGTCTCCATAATTTTAATCACGAATGCATAAGAAATTATTAAAAACATTTGTTGCTTAATGATTTAAAATAATAAGTCATCATGTGCTGCAAAAAAATCTATTTAATATTATTTGAAATTGTTATTAGACTATTTTAGAGGCTTATTAGCTGACTAACTCTTCGATTTCAATCTTTTTCCTTGATCTCATTTGTCAAGCCTGGGGTGTTTTGAACAAATAATGAATATTCTTTGGTGCTTATAACTATTAGACTAGATGTCAATCTTCTAATATTTATAAATATTACCAGTTCCTAGAAAGACTAACTTTTCCAATGAGTCTCAAGGGTATTAGCACTTAAAGAATATTTGATATTATTATTTAAAACCCCATTTGTAGGTTATATGGAAAGGAGATATTTTGAATGGAAAAGTTATTTTAAAATATTAATGTAGATACTTAATTTAATTGTTAAAAATATTTGGACCAGCTATTTTAACTTTTGGTATTACATATATCTGTATGTACGAAATGGCATTCATAGTTTATACTTCATTCTTCCTACTGGGAGGGTTTGTTTCTTTTATCCTTTTTCCAATCATATAATCTCCAAGTAGTTCCTTTTTAAAAAAAAAAAATTTTTTTTTTTTTGAGACGGAGCCTCAAGCTATCCCCCAGGGTAGGGTGCCATGGCATCACAGCTCATAGCAACCTCCAACTCCTGGGCTCAAGCCAGTCTCCTGCCTCCGCCTCCCAAGCAGCTGGGACCACAGGTGCCTGCCACAGTTCCCGGCCATTTTTTGGTTGCAGCCGTAATTGTTGTTTGGCGGGCACGGGCTGAGGATTCGAACCCGCCACCTTAGGTGTACGTGGCTGGCGCCTTAGCCGATTTAGCCACAGGCGCCGAGCCAAACAAATTATTTTATAGAATGATTTTGTATATACTAAAACCCTGCAAAGATAATGAAGAGATGTCCCATTCATCCCTGTAACCAGTTTCTCCTGTTGTTAACATCTTACATTAATATAGTACATTATTTAGAATTAGTGAACCTCATCCAGGTAAATATAAACAATGCAAAGTCTCCATCTTTCCTTATGGCTGAATAGTACTCCATGGCATGTGTGTGTGTGATACATATATATATATATGCTTCTTCATGTTTCTTTTCAAAGAGGCTGTATTAGTTGGCAATCCCACGAGCAGTGTAAAAGTGTTACCTTCTCTCCACATCCAAGCCAGCAATTATAGCTTTGGGATTTTGTGATGTAGGCTATTCTCACTGGGGTTAGATGTTACCTCAGAGTGGTTTTGATTTGCATTTCTCTGATGATTAGGGACAATGGACATTTTTTTCATGTTATTCACTTGTCTGTCTTCTTCAGAAAAGTTTCTGTTCAAGTTTCTTGCTCACTTGTAAATGGGATTGTTTGCTCTTTTCTTATTGATTAGTTTGAGGTCTCTGTAGATTCTAGTTACCAGTCTTTTGTCAGATTCACACCATTCTAAAGCTTGTCTGTTTGCTTTAGTTGTCGTATCCTTATCTGTGCAAAAGCTTTTTAGCTTGACTATGTCCCATTTCTTTATTTTTTTCCATTTGCTGCAATTGCCAAGTGAGTCTTCTTCATAATTTCTTTTTCCCCAGGCTCAGAGTGTCAAGAGTTTTTCCCCACACTTTCTTCTAAGATTTTTATTGTTTGGTGTCTTTAATTTAAATATTTTAAAACCAATAATAATTGATTTTTGTTACCAAAAATCTTTGTCACACAGTGGTGTGATGAAGACTTTACATCTTTTGCATTTACCTGGATGAGTTGAAACACATTCTTCTTAGTAAAGGGTCATAAGAATGGAAATGCAAGTATCCACTGTATTTAATGCTGATATGAAACTAACAGAAAAACTATGACATGCCCACATGAGAGAAAAATACAAGTGTATTCAAGTGGGAGAGGATGAGGAGGAGGAAAAGGGGAAAGGGGAGGCAGACAGGGAAATAGTAAGCTCTCACCCAATGAGAACGTGTCAGGGTATACAGCACATCCTGAGGATTAAAGGCTCAACTACAACTTGAACTTTACCTTAGAATCACAAGCAATGTAACCTAATCATTTGGATCCTCATAATAACCTGAAATACAAAAGAATTAATGAACCAATATTAATAGATAATTATAATGAAAGTTGATATTTTATTTAGACTTAGCTTTTACCAAATGTCTCTTGTAAGAGTACAGTATACTTTTAAAAAAATTGTGCTATTTAGAGAGATATGTAGGTTCTTATGAAAGTTTTGTGATACATAAAAATGAGGAAACAAAATCCACGTGAACCAAAACAAATGAAGCCCTCCCAGAAACACCAACAAGCCCAGCAAGTTGAAACTTGCACAGGTGGGTTAGAAAGGACCCTGTCAACTGCGTTTATTAGAGTGAAATAATGGACCATATCACAGTCTGTCTCAAAATTTTCATAGTGACCTACATAGTTATAATTTGAAAGTCCAGGGTTCCTCCTGTTAACCTTTTAAGTAGATTTAGGAAACTTGTCAGTTCTGCAAAACATGCCCAGTGTCAGCCAGCAATTTTCTTTGTGTGTGTGAAGAGTGTCATAGTGATGAAATACATAATGGCAATTAATTTTAAGCACAGAATATAATGGAATACAGTTCAGTTTGATGAATCCCATGGTTTTTGGAACTTTGCCTAAAAGTCAAATAAGTGAAATCTGGCTCTTTATGATGGATATTGAATTATGTGAAAGTGGTCTGCTTTGGATCATTTGTATTGTTAAGTATAACATTTCCTAATCCTATTTTGATAAGCCACAGTGAATGTACAAGCTTTTATTCCATGTATATGTAAGGACTATAGATTTGATATACTGTCTGTAACTAGAAATTCATAAACCCAGAGCTGACAGCACAGTGAGTGCAAAGCTCTACGTTGAAGGAGGCTGTTACTTCTGTGTTAACTCTCTGCTATTCTTACTTTTGCATTCATTTTTTTTCCAGCTGTTTAGCCCTTTTAGTTCTTTCTACAAATTTGATTTCTCACAGTAATTGAAAATGACAAACTTTTAACTTCTTGGTCTTTTAGAAAAACATAATTTTCCTATCCTACCACAGGAATAACTCCATCATTTCTGTTCATCATGATGCAAATTTTCTGTCTTCTTTTGTTCTCTGGAATCCACTTTTTATTTCTGGCTTCATATTTATTAGATTTTTAACTTTCCTAGCATGGGAGGGCAGGGAAAATTGATGTGGAAAATAGGGTTAAAAAAATATAAAATTCAGTGCTCGCTTCAGCAGCTCATATACTAAAATTGGAACGCTACAGAGAAGATAGCATGGCCCCTGCACAAAGGGGGCTTCATGCAAATTCATGAAGCATTCCATATTTTTTGATGCCTACTTTGCAAAAAAAAATAAAATAAAATTCAGGAGTCTTGATTTTTTTGGACTTTATCACCTTGTACAGTTGAATTTACAAACTAACCTAAATGTCTTGCTTATTACAACATGCATGATAAATCTGCTAATTCTACTTCTGCATATTTTAATCATTATAGTAAGCATTAAGTGATTAGAAATTTTATCTGGGTTACCATTTCTTTTCATTTTCATGCTAAAGTTCTGACTGGACTTGGCATCCAGCTAGTCTGAAATTTATTTATGGTGTTCAACATTGAATTTATATTTGGACATGTAGACAATTAAAATTTAATTTTCCTCAAGTGAACAAAAAAAATGAACAAATCAAAAACTAGAAGAATTAAGTCGCTTTTATTCTGACTTTCAACTTTAGAATTAAAGTCAACATAAAATTTTGGAGCCAAGGCCTAGTTAGAAGAGTTTAAATGATTGGAAACCAAAATATTAATATCATTAGTTTTAATTTGAGTTATCCTTATATTTGGAAAAATATTAGTTTGAATTGAGAAATCTGTCCTTAGATCTTTGTTCGAATTCTTTCCTTTATAACCGTGGGTTTGGGTTGTTTTAAATATCTCACAAATTTCAGAAATTAAAGGAAGGTTTCTTACTGCCACATTAGGAATAGCTACACCACCATACCATACTTAAAAAAAAAAATAGTCATGAGTGTTATAATCCAAATGAAATCATCGCGGATCCTTCTTGCAAAGTTGGCTTGCTTGTCTCAGCTCCTAAAGAGCAGCATGTACAAATCAAGTCACTTCCAGTTTCTGAGCTCATGAAAAGCTGGAAATAGAGGACAATATTTATACCTGCAATATTTATACCTGTACTTGCTGAAAGGAATTTAGCCTTCTTGTAAGAAAGATTTTAAAGGTGAAGGACAAAATGGAAATGAACATGTTACATCAGGTATCTGGTAACTTTAAAAACAAATAATATGAGATAAATGGAATTTACAGAATATTTTTTCAAGTATAGAACCCACTAAGACCACGTGGATTCAAAATTTGGAGCCAACTTCAAACTTTTTCCTATTCTATTGCACTTGATTTCGGCAAAACAGTCATTTTTGGTCTACTAAAGATTCTTTTGAGAAGTTTAGCTGAAGAATTAAAAAGCTTTTTAGACATTAACTAGCTCTGACAAATAGCATTTATAAGTTTTTTTGACTGGAGGGCACCATTGAATGAGTAAATCAGAAACCAAATGCATTTCCAAGGATGCATCTAATTCAACGTTCATTTTCCTGTTTACTCTCTAATATGCTGGTATAAATGGACATGACCGCAAGACCAAGGCACAGTAATGGATGGCTTGACATGGAGAACCTCTTACAGGGGCAGCTTGCTTGTACAGAGCTCTGGGAGCTAATGTGAACCACAACAAATAAAAAAAATTGTTTACGTATGGAGACCACGAACCCACAAACCCACCACTGAAAAGTAAAAATTAACCCATCCTTAAAGAATGTCTAGGAGAGATGGTTTTATGAGTCCAGATGTCAGGGAAAAGTGACCATATAATGGTACACCAAGCAAAGGGGTCAGTCTCTGGGAAGAAAAAGAAAGAAGTAAGGTGCAGACTTGGAGCTAAGTCTACAAACAGTATGAAGAATATTACTTTTATGCCAAGTCCAGCATGTGATACTAAGGGGGATATAGATCTTTCATGGCCTTGCAGCAACTGGAACAATTTTGAAAAAACCATGTGGGAGTCATGGGAAACATTAGGTACTTTTATGTGTGCTGGAAATATATCCATTCTCCCGTGCACTAGACATTGCACTTGTAATCACAAAGAGAATAAAATGTAGTAGAGCACCGGGGATTTAGAATATTCATCTGTAATTCAAGTCCATGATCTTAAAAATCTTCCCCTAAAACAGGAGCAGCTGTCTGGAAAAGAATCAAAGTCAAAGAGCAGGTTGATAAACCCCTGATTAGAAGGCTTGCCTTATTCTTACCAAACCTCCAGGATAATGATAAAGACAATTTCAGGGGAGAGGAGATCCCCTAATGATCTCCTGAGATGTTCTATATTTTAACACTTGTATTATTCTTGTTTTTGGTAACACTGATTAAAAGGTGGACTCTTTTCCCTATTAGGTAAGCTTTGTTTATTTGTTGTTGTTTCTTCTCATGTGTTTTCAAATAAATGAAAATATAATTTACTGTTAAAGTTTCTCACTTACGATCTTTAGAGAAGCATCTCTCATTCTCAACATTTTAGCACTGTCCTTCAAATGGCTGCTTTCCCATCTAATATGATCCTGTGAGGACTACCAATCATACTATTGCACTCATTTGCTCATGGGAATGTATATCTGAATGAGACCTTTTATTATTGTTATTATTGTTCTCTACTAATAATGTTGGTTAATTCAAAGGTATGCAAGTGAGTGAAGGCCGGGCAATCAATGTCTCTTCCAATGATCCTCATTTTGGAGCTAAGAGAAAATTTTTGTCCTTTTGGATAAAAGTGTTTGAAGGGTATTGCATTTGTTAGCCCAGTTGATGTGATGAAGACCTTAAATTAGCAGTAGCTTAAATAAGATAGAAATTTATAAATCTATCATGTTGAAAGAAGTTTGAGCTCCCATTGACCAAATCATTAAGGGCTCAAGCTCCTCTTGCAATGCTAAACATGGAGCTATACCACATGTCTGCACTACAGCCAGTGGCAAGTTTGAGAAGAACAAAGGAAGGGCACACTCTGTCCATTCACACTGCATGGAAAGGAATAAATAAAAGGTGTCCATGCCACTACTACATATTGGTGGCTGTAACTACTTACATGGCCACACTTAGCTGCATGGGAAGCTTGGGAAAGTAGTCATTACATGGATAACCACACGCCCAGCTAAAATTTTTATTGTTATGGATGGAAAATGGATATTTAAGAAGATAAGCATCAATATTTTATGGAACTATATATATGCTGTCTTTCCATACTTACGAGAGCTAGTTGAAGTGTTTGAGTGCATCTAAATTCTTGAATATAGTTGCTTCCCTTTCTAGTTAAGTACACAGATACATTTGAGTGTTTGAGTGTGCTCACATATATGTATTTTGGTACATAAATTTAAGTCAAGCTGTAAGTCAAACTATTGCCCCTTGTGGTCCAAAGAGTCCTGACCAATCTAATGCTGCAAAGAGTAAGAAGAAACTGATTCTTATTCATTAAGAATGAATGAAAAGAATGTGGTTTCTACTGATTTGCGTATGAGATAAGGATGCACAAACATGGAATCACCTGAAAACTATGATTATTATGTAATTCCAAAAGTTGGGATGTAGTTGGCTCAAGAAATATTTAAACTGACCAAAGAATTTAAGCTATCAGGATTGAACTGTGATGAAAACTGATGATAAGAATGAAGAGTACAAGAATTAATAAAATACCCCCCAAAGGTATTAAACACCTACCATATGCCTAAAAATTAAATATGAGAATAATCTCATTTACTATTCACTTCAATGTTATAGGAATTAGTATCACCCTCATTTTCTGAATAATCAGAAAGATGAACTTCTGTATGATGACAGGTAATTTGTGGATAAATCAGGATTGCATTCTAGTCTGACTCCCAAGCCAACCTAATTTTCTTATTATCATCATTACTACTACTGGCTCCATCATGATCCCCATATTTCCTCTCCTTTTCCACCAGCATCCTAATGCCACAACCATCATTACTTTTTTTTTTATCTTTTTTTTATTAGATCATAATTTTGTACATTAATTCTATCATAGGATACAGTGTGTTGCTTCCACATGCAGTTTGGAAACCTCTCATCCAACTGGCTAACATAGCCATCATGTCTTTCTCATAATTGTTGTGTTAAGACATTTATATTCAACCTTTAGACAAATTCACATGTACCCTAATAGGATAAATTATAGGCGTGATCCCCACAA